>ML823135.1:158267-171434 GCA_009831015.1 Picea engelmannii
GATTACTTTGTTATATTCCAAGTATTTTGGATTATTCTTGTGTGAGCGAACTTTGTTCGTCTCATCAGATGATACTGATAGTGATGACGTTGATCATGATTTGATCTAAGTGATCATGAGATAGCATGTGTGTCTATGATGATGCTACTGGTTGAATGGTTTGTTTGTGCTCAAGACCATTTCCTTTAATACCTCCCTAGCTAGGAGGGAGTATGATATTATGGTAGCTGCGGGAGGTATTAACCTCTATGTGTAACCTTTGATGAGACTAGAATATTTCAGGAAGCAAGAGAAATCCTAAACAGATGTGTAGAAACCCTAGAAGACATGTCGGCTCAATAAAAGAATTAATATTTAAGTGGTAACCTCTAAAAGAAGAAGTCGGCCTGGATAGGTGACAAAGAGCACTATAAATAAGAGGGCGGTGGAGCTCATTTGTTATACACACTCACAACTACATAAGACTAGTGGTGCGCAAGTTTGGAGAGGGAGTGCAATTGAAACTACTGCAACTAGGATTTTGGCTTTTGGTTATGGTTGGACTTCTACTTGGTTATGGTTTGGATTCTTTGCTTGGTACGCTAGCCTTAGAGAGAGATACGCTATCTTGGTTAGTTGTTGGTTTTAAGGTTTGCTTTCGGAATTATTCTGTCTGTCAAGGTTAAAGATGCTCGGGGGTGGCTTCATGCCTATGGTTGGGTGACAATATTGCTATATTGTCTATGGAAAAACGAGCACATCTCTTTAATTTTAACAGGTTATGCGCCCACACTATCTTCAGACAGTCTAACCACTAGAAGATAGATTGGGAAGTTATTTGTTAATCTCCTTATGACACCAGTTACAGCTGTAGCTAGGTTTTCTGATTATGCAGCTGCAACAAACCCTAACCCTTGTGTTCGACCACTTCTAGAGAAGCATTTGACCTCATTCCTTGAGATCCTAGTGCACCTCTTGGTACCCTCAGCTAGAAAAAATGTCAGGGTTGAATTTTTGGTCAAAGTCAAAGTCAAAGGTTGACGTCTGGTCAAATTAATTTTGTGATCAAAGTTGAAATTTTAGAATTTCTAGCTTATTCTAATCATTGAATCTAATCTCTTCTTCTCCAGATGATATCTAGTTTTAGATTGGAAGACAAGTTGGATGATGCTACAAGACCGCAAAGGTAGCACTTGTATATGTTATACAAGTTATATCATCTAGCAAAACATGATTATGTTTGTAGGGAAAGTACTAGAGACCATGTCCAAGCTGTAATCTTGGATTCAGTGAATTCAGAAGAACAAGTGCACCCTCCATAGCAGTTGAGGCTTCAGGTTCCAGGTTTGATTAAATTGTTAAGCTTCAAATTTGTATATATCAAGGGTGATAGTTGCTACATTACAAATTGTGAAAGCAGTCTTTGAAATGTTCTATTA
Source organism: Picea engelmannii (assembly GCA_009831015.1). Lineage (NCBI taxonomy): Eukaryota > Viridiplantae > Streptophyta > Pinopsida > Pinales > Pinaceae > Picea > Picea engelmannii. Next base: position 159,686 of record ML823135.1, read on the forward strand.
TTGCTAGGTGCAATGAATACTTGACTGCATATGAATACCATTGATATGGATGCTTATTGTACCTGTTAGCAAGATGAACTAGCATTTCCTCTAGAGAGATATTTCTTGTTTGCTCTTGTTGTTCTTGTTCAGGTTCCAGGTACCCTTGTGAAATATGTTTGATGAACAATCCTTGCGGAAGCTGTCATAGAAGAAGTTTATAAGGATAACATAACTACCAGATGGGCAGCAATTAGAACAGATAGAAACAAACTTAAAGAGACTCAGAGGAGTCAGACTCGAAGGAAGTCGAGAATCAAAAGGAAACCATAATAGATTTGTGACACTTTGCAGAAAGAAAAGAGAGATGCAACAGACGGAAGCATGGACTCTCTCAGATGGAGGTAGTTGATCACAAAATTCCAAAAGAAGAGCATTCATATTGCTCATTCAGGCATGAAGTTGTGATTAGGAGGGAGCTAATCCCCAACGATACGATCCATTGAAGAAGAATCCGTAAAGACTATGAAGTATCTATCCATGTTCTTCATTGGAAGTAGCAGCCATGATAAGCAGCATGTGTTCAATTTGACTCTAGAAGAAGTCTTCTTCGAAAAGAAGCCTTGAATATCCTTGGTTGTCCATCTACATTTATGTTCCTATGGCGGAAGGAAAAAGTTGGAGCCTTCAAGAAATAAGGGCATGTAATCTATAGAAGATTCCATGGACTCCAACATTGAAGAAAAACATGAGGAACAACATGAAGATTCCAAGAAAGAAAGAAAAAAGTCAGAACAACCAATTGAACCAAGTTTGAACCCACTAGAAGCAGTCAAGCAGAAGGAATGGAAGGAAGTTGTGATTAAGAACAATGTATGTGAGAAATTGTGAAAAAGACTTAAGCATTGATAGATACAAGGCGAGACTCGAGGCTAGAGGGTTCTCGCATAAGGAGGGAGAAGACTATGATGACAACTTGTTCCAGTAACCAGACATACCTCTACCTGAGCCATTATATCTCCTGCAATATCCATGGGTTGGAGTTTACAACAGATGAATGTAAAGATTGTTCTTCTCAATAGAGTAATTGAAGAAGAAGTGTATGTAGAGCAACCTCAAGGTTTTGAGGTATACCAGAAAGAGACCCTTGTATGCAGATGGAAGAAGACCTTGTATGGATTCAAGCAAACTTGGTGTAGAGCCTCTCATGTGCAATAGAAGTGTGGTGAAAACTTCCTATGACAGAGGAAGTATATTGAAATGGTTCTTCAGAAGTCTGGGATGATGGATTGCAAATCCATGGCAAACTCCCATGATGACAGATCTGAAGAAGTTGAGAGACTCTAATCCAGTAGACCCATCTCTGTATCGACAATTGATTGGCTCGTTAATGTATTTGGAAATACTCAGCCGAATATTTCCTTTGCTATGAAAATAGTTCCAGGTGGAACCTACCCATGAAGAATTGAATAATTGCAAAGCATGCCTTGAAATGTCTTTGTGGAACGTTTGAGTTATGATATACAGTTGCATTGATTTATCAATTCAGATTGGGCAGGGAGTGCAGATTACAGAAGAAGTGCCACTTGGATATGTTTTTAGTTTGAGCTTTGCCACGATGTCATGGGCTAGCAGGAAACAGAAGTTTGTTGCACTCAGCACTGCAAAAGAAGAATATATTGCAGCTTGTGATGCTTGTATGGAAGCAGTGTGGCTCCATAAGTTGGTTTATGGATTGTTTAATCAGGTGTTGGATTCGACCGTGATATATTGTGATAAACATAGTTGTGTGAAGCTTTTAGAGAACTCGATGTTCCATGTCAGGTCGAAGCACATGGAGATCGAGTATTATTTTCTCCATGATAGAGTCCAGAGGGGAGAAGTGGTTCTCCAATACATCTTCACAATTGAGCAGGTAGCAGATATTTTGGTAAAGCCTCTGTCCAAGATGAAAAGTTTGCGTACTTAAGGGACAAGCTGGTACTCATGGAGATGACTTCCTTATTGAAAAAGGAATAGATTACTCCCAGGTTGGGAGGGTGCACTGATATGTTATTGATTTATGGGCAGTCATTTTCCGGTTTAGAAAATAGTTCAGGTTGGGCAGTCACCTTCCAGTCCGAAAACTGGCCAAAGATTTCTGACGAACATGCATTTTCCAGTTCGGAAAATGGTCCAGATCAGACAGTCATTTCCGTAATGAAAATGTTCTGATAGATTGTTGATGTATCATAGACAACGACTCCCCTTGTGGCCAGTGTGGCGGAATGGTCTAGGACAGTCATTCTTCTTGGAAGTCACTCTGAGTAGCGGTCAAGCAGAATGGTCCGCTTCTCCGAGCAGTCATTCTTTTGAAGTTCACAGTTGTGAACAGTTTCAAAGAATGGTCTGTTATAGGAGGTTGGTGTAGGACATTCATTTCCATAAGAAATGGTCCGGACAGTCATTCCCTAGGGCAATCTCATTCTCTCCAAGTTGCACTGTGATTAGTGTCGGAGGAGTGGCCCAGTTAAGTGAATGGTCCAGGTTCAACAATCAGGGACAGGCATTCCCTAGGGCAGACTCATTCTCTCCAGGTTGCACTATGATTAGTGCTGGAGGAATGGCCCAGTTAGGTGAATGGTCTAAGCTCAGAAATCAGGGACAGTTATTCTTCTATGCTTGGGAGGAATAGTCCACATAGCCCATGGATGATGTTTTACTTTCTGAGGGCAGATGCTCTTCTAGATCTCACAAATGTGAGTGGAAGAATGGTCCAGATGACTCAGCTTGTATCATGATATTGCTATGCATGTTGATATCAGATGATATGATTGTTGTGGAAGTTGTATGTCTCTGGACAGTAGTTGTATGCTATTGTGGTGGATGTGTTCCACTGGTTGTGACTATGTGTCACTGGTTAGTAGTTGTGTGCTACTAGGAGTGGTTGTGTACCACTGGATAGTAGTTGTGTACTACTATGGATAGATACAATTGTGTTCTATTGGATGCCATTGTTCTGATTGCCATGGAGACTACCACTAGTGTTGGAGATGACTGTGAGCTACATGGATAGTCAGTGTGTTGATGGACAAACATTCTCTAGGTGGAGAATGGTCCAGGAAGGACATATTGTTGGAGGACAGACATCCTTCCTGTGGAGGATGGTCCAGGTTGAAAGATTGTTGGTGGACAGACATTCTCCCTGTGGAGAATGGTCCAGGTTCTTTAGTTGTATTTCTTTGTTGTAGCTCTTACTTTGAGATCTCCATATATACATCTATCTATCTCACTGGTTTTCCCCATGGGGGTTTTTCCAGGGTCATGTTGACCAAAAACATAATGTGTTCAAATTTTTATGTATGCTTAGTTATTTATCAACTGTAAGTAGTTAAAGATCTAGAGGAGTATTGTAGATTTTAATGTTTATATATGTGCTAACCTTGGTTACTAAAACACTTGCAAGGGCAAATTAAAAGAGCATTTAATCATCAGTTTAAAGGAAGATTTGAGGGGGTGATTATCATGTTGAAACATTGTAACTTCAAAGAATATTCTAATTATAATTGAGTTATTATTTTATAGATCAAAATCCCTTTTGTGGATTGATCATGTCGGGTCTTGTAAAAGACCAAATCCCCTTTTGTGGATTGGTCAAACCATAGTTATATGGTGGTGTTTGTAAGGTCGGTCCTTAGAGTTTAATAAAGTGGTTTTAACCACTATTGGAAGAAGTCGGCCCTACTTCGTGAAGAGACATAACCCTAGTTGCCTCCACAACTAGTATTTATAAGTGAGGATGGCGCCTCATTTGTTCAATCACTCACTCACACTTCTAGTGCGCATCTTTTGAAGGAAGCTGCAGTTGCAAGAAGGAGAAGAGAGTCGCAGATCCCTAGGGAATCTCTTGATTCCTGGGCAGATCCCTAAGGTCCGATAAGGACGGTCTATCAGAGTACCACGTGGTAGCTCCGTTAGGATTTTATATCCTAGGGAATCTTTTCATTCTTGGGCAGATCTCGAAGGTCCGGTAAGGAAGGTCTGTCAATGTACCACAAAATATTGTTGTTGCACCTGCCTCATTCTGTTGCCATATGTTGATGATGTTGTTGTCTCAGCCTCATGCTGATGATGTTGTTGTCTCAGCCTCATGCTGATGATGATGTTGTACCAGCCTCATGTTGTTGATGATGTTGTACCAGCCTTGTGCTGCTGATGATGGTGTACCAGCCTCGTGTTGGTGATATTGTTATTCTAGCTTCATGCTATTGATGTTGATGCTTCAGTTTCATGCTGATGATGATGATGATGCTACTCCAACTCCATGATGTGAACGATGATATTGTTGATGAGAAAAACTTCCGATGATTTGTAGACGTGCCAGTCACTGTTCCAGATGTTGATGATGATGTTGCCCTCTCTCTCTTGATGATGTTGTATTGGGTTATGTCAGTAGAATACCCTTCTTGTTAAGGGGGAGTGTTGAAATATTGTAACTTCAAAGAATATTCTAATTATAATTTAGTTATTATTTTATAGATCAAATTCCCTTTTGTGGATTGATCATGTCGGGTGTTGTATAAGACCAAATCCTCTTTTGTGGATTGGTCAAACTATAGCTATATGGTGGTTTTTGTAAAGTTGGCCCCTAGAGTTTAATAAAGTGGTTTTAACCCTTATTGGAAGAAGTCGGCCCTACTTGGTGAAGAGACATAACCCTAGCGCTTCCTCAACTAGTATTTATAAGTGAGGATGGCGCCTCATTTATTTACTCACACTTCTAGTGCGCATGTTTTGAAGGAATGCAAGAAGGAGAAGAGAGGCGCATGCTCAATCCTAGTCTTTTCTTGGTGGTTTTGTCTTACGTCTTGGCATTGTATTGGCAATCTATTATTGCGGAAGTTTTTGCTGGGTTTTCTCCCCCATGAGGATTTCCTAGGATAAAATGTTGTGTACCTTGTGATTGTGTTTCTTTCAGTGATCCTACTTATGTTGTTATTCTCTAGTAAATTGAAAAGAACTTAATAGCAGCTCTAAATTTAACATATCAGACCTGTTTGTTGTCCTAAAACAGCAGCAAGGACAGTTCTGGAACCTCAAACTTAGAGCCCAACAAGAGGTCAAAAGACAGACCTGTTGGGAAGCCTTTAGTTCCTCGGAAATTTTCAGTTGGCACTAGCTCCTTGAGGGCTTATTCTAGGTGTCCTTGTAGTCATGCATGAGACTCAAGATTGGGAATGGGGACATTGTCTATTTTGATTTTCTAATTATGTTATGAGACTATAAGTTATGTATTTGATTGCTTATTAATAATTGTTGAAGTTGGTACTATTTGTGAATTTGATCACACAATCATCTTTCAGTTTATTGTTTTGTAGACAAATATTGAGTGTCCATGGTTGTATTATCGTATTTTATAAGATGATCTTATGAATTTGTACATAGATTGTGGTTTTAAAACTTGTATGGACTGGAAAAGTCATTAGTATATTTTTTTGTGCACAAAATTTACTATATTTTTAGTTTTTGGGGGCATTTGCCATATCTTTCCTGAGTCCGAGTGTGACAACTTTGATATATAGATAGATAGATAGATATGATTTTAAAAAATATAAAATTACAAAGATAAAATATAGACATAATATGTAAATCCTTTGAACATTTCAAGAATAGAACTACATCAATCACACATCAAGACACCTTTATTGACATGCCGAGACATCTTTACACTTTTTTTGCATTTCTGTGAAATTTTTTGAATTTGTTTGGTCCCCGAGTGTCTGACATGTTGGACACATGATGACCAAATGTCAAACATGCATGGAACACATGTCCCACGCATGTCTAACACGAGCATCATGTGTCCACATGTCCAACACTTGACACATAGGGCTGGGAGGAAGTGTCTAGTTTCAGAGGTGCTCACATGTTGCAGTAAAAACATATCCAACAAAGAGAGAGAAGTGCCAATGACTAATGCAGCATAGTATTGACAATGCTTACCATAACTGTAGGCTCACAGTTTAGTCCCATGATCTATACAAGAAAGATGGAAAGAATTGATTCACAACTAACCTAACTAACCTATTGTGGCCAACCTGTAAGCCAGCTATATACATATCAGGAGATACAGAAATTTTTGAATACTTACTTCATGTTCATGATATCTAATCTGCTTCAACAACCCTGTAGAATTGGAGAACACCATCTGTATCTCAGTTGAATCGAGAATTATATCTCCATTGAAATCTTGTGGCCTCTTTGAAGTCCCTGGAAATTCTCACCAAAGTCAAACATCCATGACTTGTGAGAAGGCAAAGTCCTATTCTCAATTTGTAAATGTCATCCTATTGATAAGATTCTGGAAGCAAAGAACACACAAAAATTTCCTAAAGTATATCTGCATCGATATCAATTCATTTCTTACAAGAAGCTTCACTTTTTGTAGCTTTTATGAAATAGACAGCATAACCAAGAGCAGGAACTGAAACTTCAAAATACAGATTGAACAATGATCCAGCTTGAACTGTAGTTTCTCTAAATGCTGCTGCATAGTAATCACGAACTCTTCGGGATGCAGGATCGATTGGGACAAATTGCACCTGTACTTTCCCTCCATCTGAATCCAGAACTTCCAAAGCTGAACTTGTTACCTGCTCCAACCAGTAGAAGTTAAATAATACGCTCCAAATGTTGGGAATAACAGCCTTCTTTGTATAATTGTGCATAGTTGTTAAACGACAAGCAATTGCAATGTGAAGTTTAATGTCAGGAAAGAAAACATTACAACAATTGAACATCTCTATAGCACTTACTGCCCTATATACTCACTTTAGAAAGCTTAAGCAAGCCTCTTATGTAACTCATCATCATTATGACTGTCTCTCTTTGCTGGCTCTTCTTCACCTTCTAAGGTTTACATTTTTAATTTAACCCACTTGTCTGTTTTATGTCATTTCATGTTACTATATTGTATTCATTTTTGTCTTCTTTTAGGGGATGCTTCTTGCACCCCCCACCTTTTATTTGGCCATTAATGTTGTTGATGTTTGTAGCATCGAACAGGTACTTCCGCACAGCTCTAAGTGTCTAAACGTGTGGAAGTCATCCAAAGCCTTCAACCGTAGTAATTTACTTAATTAAAGGAATTATTAAAGTAAAGTGTTTTTATTAATTATTGAGTTTAATTTAATGAAATGCTAAAGTTATTAGCATTAGTGAATTAAATGAATATTAGCCATTGATCGAGATGAGATCTAATATCAACCATTGATCACTTTGGATATTAGGGATAGGTCATAACTCAAGATTATAAAAGGAAGGCTAGGTGAAGGGGGGAGACAATCTTCGAGACATCTATTGGAGCCAATGACTAATGACTCATAGAGAGAGAGCAAAGGACTTTTGCTCAAGGAGATCTTAGCAAGGGTGAAGGACTTTCACTTAGAGATCTGATCTGCCCAAAGGAGAAGGAAGCAGCAGTAGACAAATCCGGTAGCAAGGACAGATCTCGGCAACAAAACAGCAGCATGTACATCCGCAGATCGGGTTGTACAGAGTCAGAGTAGCGTCGTACATGCCAAACCAATAGTCGGGAGTGCATACATACGCGTCGCACAAGTGCAGTAGGACACGTACATATGCACAGGACCAGTTGTTGAGGGCACATACATACGCGTTGTACAGGTCATACAAGGCACATACAGATCATACAAGACGTAGTACGGGACCGTACAGTAGCAGAAGAATTGCTAGGTTGTAGGAGTTTGATGTATATTTTTGTTTCTATTCTTAGTGGGAAATCTTCCCAGTTTGGGAGCCCCTTGTAAACTTGGAAGTTATTTGAATGAAAAGTTGATTTTTAAGGGGCAAATTTTTTGTGGTGTGTGAAGTTTGGTTTCCAATTTTTGCTTCCACTGTTTTATTTCTAGCAAGTATATTTTATTTTGTGTGCTATAATTTGATTGCAAGCAAGGAAATACACAAGGTAATAATCTATCTAGGTGTTGGGAATTGAGATTTCTAACATGGTATCAGAGCTTGCACTTTGAGAGGGAGACAAATTTCAGGTTCACAGTAGTTTGTGCAGTAGATCTATTATATTTGCAAGGATATCTTTAAACATCTATAAACCAACAGTGAGATTATTATGGCTGCTTGAAGGAATAAGCACACGGTAGTGTTTTTTGTTCAAATCTAGAAATGGCAGCAACCAGTCTCAGGTTTGAAGACCGGTTGGATGGAGCATCTAACTTCCTACCCTAAAAGGCGAGGGTATTTGAAAGAACATGACCTTTGGGAGATTGTAGAAAACGTTGTTCCTCCACCGACAGATGCAACTCAATTGGCAGCTCATGAGAAGTAGGATATCAAAGCCCAAAGAGTGATCATGGACATTGTGAAGGATCATTTGATCCCTCATGTGGTAGAGAAGGAGTCTGCCAGAGAGATGTTCAAGGCTCTAGTGGATTTGTTCCAGAGTGACAACTTGAACAGGAAGATGATCTTGAGAAACAAGCCCAGATCCATCCAGATGTCAAGATCTAACAATGTTACCAGTTACTTCACGAGAACCACCCAGACACGTGATCAGCTTGCGTCTATTGGGGAGAAAGTGGATGACGTAGAACTCATGAATGTGGCATTGAATGGTTTCACCAAGTCATGGGAACCATTTGTCAAGGGGATCTGCGCTCGGGAAAAACTTCCTAATTGGGAGAGGCTTTGGGATGATTGCATCCAAGAAGAGGCTCTGGAGGATTCTAAAGGCAGCAAGCAAGGAGATGGAGAGGAGAACTTGGTCCTGGTCAGTCAGGCCAAGAAGGGAAAAGGAAAGGGTTCCAAGGGTAACAGTGAGGAGGCAACCTCATAGCCGGGGAAGAAGAAGGACTTGAGTAAGATCAAGTGTTCCGCGTGCCACAAGAGTGGTCAATATGCATCTTAGAGTCCTGAGAAGGAGAAGGGGCAAGGGAAATCACAGCAGGTAACAGCATCAGCAGAAACTCAAGTGGATGAATTGGCAACGAAGATTGAGGAATTCATACTAGTCTCTTGCCTCTCTACTAACACAGTCCCAAGGAGTGCGTGGTACTTGGACAATGTTGCATTACGTCATATGACAGAAGCACGAGCGCTTTTCAGCTGTTTGACGAAGGAATCAAGGATCCATGTGGAGCTTGATGATGATGCCAAGTATGCAGTGACAGAAGAGGGAACAATCTTGTTCCAGCTTGAGTCGAGAGGTTTGTTTAAGGGCAAGGACGTGATATATGTATCGAGACTAAAGAAAAATTTCCTCTCAGTCTCAATTATGGAGGACAAGGGTTTTGTCGTCATGTTCAAGAAAGGGCAAGTACTCATACATTCAGACAGAGCTAGCCCTAACACAGGATTGAGCATTGGGGTTAGAGAGGGTAAATTATGCAGGTTGAACTTTGAAGGACAAGCTTGTTTAGGCAGCCTTGGTACATGACAATGACAACTTGTGTGAATTATGGCATAGGAGGATGGGACACCTGCATTACAGAGCGTTGTCGATTCTAAGGGAGATTGTCACTAGTCTTCCAGATTTCAGTGTTGAGCAATAGGGCGTGTACAGAGGGTATGCACTTGGCAAGAATGACAAGAACGCTTTTCCAAGCAGTGACAGTAGGTCCAAGGGAATCTTGGATCTTATACATTCAGATGTGAGTGGACCGATGTCAGTGGCATCAGTGTAGGGAGCACTATATTATGTGACGTTCATTGATGACTTTTCCAGGAAAACTTGGATCTTCTTTACGAAGACCAAGGATGAGGTCTTCAATCAGTTTCGGGATTTCAAGGCCCAGATGGAGAACTAAACAAGGAAGAAGATCAAGGTCGTGAGGTCGAATAATGGGGGAGAGTACACCTACAATGAATTCAAGGATTTATGCAAGGAGGCAAGGATCAAGAGGGAGTTGACAATCTGGTACAACCCTCAGTAGAATGGAGTGTGAAGAGAAAGAATCGGTCCATCATCGGTTCTCTTCCCATGTTCCTTTGGGAAGAGGCATGTAACACAGAAGTATAAGTGCAGAACAGGAGTCCTCACAAGATATTGGGGGACAAGACTCTTAAGGAAGCATTCATGGGAGTGAAGCCAAAGATAGGACATTTGAGGATCTTTGGTTGTCCAGTATACATCCATGTACCTGTGGAGAAGAGGACGAAGTTGGAGCCTTCTGGAGAAAAGGGCATATTTGTGGGGTACAACTAGACCTCAAAGGCTTACAAGATCTTCATACCGACGCAGAGGAAGACAATTGTGAGTAGAGATGTTAAGTTTGAGGAGAACTTAGCATCTAGGAAGTCTCATGAGTTACCACCAGTGGGAGAGGACGAGGAGTAGGAGGTTTCAAAGGGAGAACAGTGTTCAAAGGCTTCTAGTTCAAGGAAGCAGCCTTCAGGTGGGGAGGAGGAGTTAGCTCCTTCCAGTTCTGTCATGAGACCCAGGTGGTTTAAGCAAACATTGAAGGATGCTCAAGAGCATGTTGAAGCTCCTAGAGCATTGTCAGGGAGAGCAAGCCTCCAAAGAAGTTTCCAAACTTCATGGCACTAATAAATAACGTCATTGAAGAAGCAGCAGATCATCAAGTTTATCAGGATGCTATGGTGCAGGATGATGTATGGGACATTGTGCCAAGATCGGAGGGACAACCAGTTCCAGGTGGCAGAAGTCCCTTCCTCACTAAGAGGGAGTGTTGATGTTCGTAGCATCGACCAGGTACTTCCACACAGGTTCAGGTGTCTAGACGTGTGGAAGTCATCCAAAGCCTTCAAACTTAGTAATTCACTTTAAATAAAGGAATTATTAAAGTAAAGTGATTTTAATAATTAATTGAGTTTAACTCAATGAAATGTTAAAGTTATTAGCATTTGTGAATTAAATGAATCTTAGCCATTGATCTCAAGTGAGGTGAGATCTAATCTCAACCGTTGATCGCTTTGGAGATTAGGGTTAGGTCATAACTCAAGATTATAAAAGCAAGGCTAGGTGAAGGGGAGAGACACTATCCTGGAAACATCTATTGGAGTCAATGACTCATAGAGAGAGAGCAAAGGACTTTTTCTCAAGGAGATCTTAGCAAGGGTGAAGAAGGACTTTCAACTAGAGATCTGATCAGCCAAAGGAGAAGGAAGCAGCAGCAGAAAGATCTAGTAGCAAGGACAAATTTGGGCAATAAAGCAGCAACAGGTACAGTCACAGATCAGGCCATACAAAGTTGAAACAACATCGTACGAGTGGGACAAGTGCAGAAGGGCACGTACATATGCGTTGCATAGGTGCAAAAGGACGTGTCGGACCAGTGGTCAAGGACGCATACATACACGCCACATAGGTGCAGTAGGGCGCGTACATACGCGCAGGACCAGTTGTTGGGAATGCATACATACGCATTTTACATATCATACAAGACACATTACGAGGCCATATAGCAGTGGCAGAGTTGTTGGGTTGCAGGAGTTTGATGTATATTTTTGTTTCTATTCTCAATGGGCAATTTTCCCAATTTGGGAGCCCCTTGTAAGCTTGGAAGTTATTTGAATGAAAAGCAGATTTTGAAGAGGCAAATTTTCTATCTATTGTGTGAAGTTTGGTTTCCAATTTTTGCTTCCGCTATTTTATTTCCAGCAAGTATATTTCATTTCATGTGCTATAATTTGATTGCAAGCAATCTCGCAATTACCATCGATGCTGAGAAACCCTAGGCCTGCTCCCTCAGCGGCTCCTAGGTCGTCACCCCCCTCGGCCCCCCCTATGGCCTCT
>ML823135.1:171500-187308 GCA_009831015.1 Picea engelmannii
GTGCTCCAATCCCTCTCAGTTTGTTAAAAAATGGATCAAATCCTTGAAGTCTCAATCCCCAGCACCACTACGAGAAGAAAAGCTCTTTCCTTCGCCTCTAGAGCGCTTGTCGGACAGTTTATGGGCCTTTGGCCCTCACCTCGACAAATAGATCTTTGGATTGAGCGGAACTAGCATCCCCTGGTCCAAGGACACATGAATCACTTCTTATGCGGTAAGGGTTTCTATATTTTTTATTTCGAGCTTAAATCAGATAGAGATCTCATCTTTAGAAACGGCCCATATTTCTTTGGGCCAAGAGGGTTATATTTAAACAAATGGATGCCCGATTTTGACCCAGAAAACGATATTCCTTCAGCAGTGCCAGTATGGGTAAGGCTTCCACACTTGCCTTTTCACTGCTGGGGCGATGAAGCCCTGAAAAGCATAGGAGACACCCTAGGAAAATACATCGATAGGGCAGAACCCAGATCCAATCTTTACTTCTGTGCCAGGATTTGCGTGGAATTAGACCTAGAAAAAGGGCTCCCGGAAGCAATCAAATTAAAGTTGGATGACCGGATTCACATCCAAAAAATTGATTATGAACAACTCCCATTCAAATGCAAATCTTGCCATGAATACGGCCACTTTGCAAAGAACTTCCCCAGCAACAAGCAACCCACAGAAACCAAAGCATCTCCACAAGAAAACGGATGGCAACAGGTTCGCAAAAAAACCTCCTGCGGCAAAAATAATGGATCTCATTCAGGGCCTTCAAGCACTTTGCCCAACACAGAACCCCCACGTCAAAACCCTACTCTGAAATCCCCACCCAAAAAAAAACCCTCTTTCCCCTCCAATCCTCCTCCTACTATCCTCAGTCATAACCCATTCGATCCGTTAGGAGAAAGCTCTTCAAAGCAAGACCCCCCTCCAGCCTCGACCCCTCCTCCTCCCCTTGACCCACCTCTGATCGGCATCACCGATGAGTCAGACGTAGAGGATCCCTCCATGCAGGGAGCACAAGAATCCACACAGCAAGAAAATCCAACCGCACATCTGCATACTCAAAACAACCAAGAAAAAGAGGAAGGAGAGATCCCACCGGAGATGAACGAACGAACAAGGAAGTCAGAGAAGAAGCAGTTGCAAAAGAAAAGGCTCATAGAAAGCAGCAAACCATAGAACACACTATATACACATCAACAAGGAAAGCAGGAAATAGAGGAACGGAACACTCAGCCTATGGCAGTCGAGCTCCCTCCACCACCCTCTAATGATTTTTCTCTCTTGGAATTGTAGGGGCTTCGGCAGTAAGCTTAAAGCCGAAGCGCTAAAATATCTAAAGAAAATGGCCAACCCCTCAATCATCCTGCTTCAGAAAACTAAAATGGATTCATCACCACTTCTGGAAGCAACAAAAAAAATCTTCAACACCACAGGCGGAGCGGCATCGCAACTCTATGGAACGAGCAAACTAGGAACTCTGAGGTAATCTTAGAAACCCAAAACTGGCTCTTAACAGTTCTAAAAAATAAGGACAACAATAGCATCATTTTTGTGGTCAATGTCTACATGCCAAACTCGTATAAAGATCAAATAGCAGCTTGGAACTCTCTCTCTGATCTCAGAAACTCCATAGACCCCTCCTCCTGTATAATCAGGGGAGACTTCATCACCCACCTCAATCCAGGGGATAAAAAAGGGGGAAGCAAAGTAAGAGATCCTTTCTCAGAAAATCTCACCGATCTCATTTCAGACTGGGACATGCAAGACATCAAACCATCAAAAGGAAACTACAGTTTGAACAATAGACAGGCAGGTCTTCAACGTATAGCAGCCTGCCTCGACCGTTTCATCATTAGCAGCAACTTCCTCGTCTCCCCCTTTGTCATCTCCTCACAAATCCTTCCCTTTGCAGTTTCAGACCATAAACCTATTACCCTATCTTTCCTCACCCCCCAGAACTTTGGTCCCCTCCCCTTCCGCTTCAATCAGCTTTGGTTGGACAACCCAGCCGTTCCCTCTCTGTAACAAAAGCGTGGACCATCCCCTTCTCTGGATCCCCAAACTTTGTCTGGGAAAGTAAGCTCAAACCCATAAAGATATCACTCAAAGAATGGGTGAAAAATTCCTTCACTCCCCCTCATCAAGAAAAGCAAGAAAAAATAGAGCAGCTCAGAAAAATTCAGTAGCAAATGGAAACAGAAAAAGTAACAGAAACATTGATGAATCAAGAAAAAGAGGCGCAACAGCATCTCCAGTACACACTACGCAGCGAAGAAGAACATTGGCGTCTGAAGTCCAGAAGTCTCTGGATAAAAGCACGAGACTCAAATACCTCCTTTTTCCACAAGCAAGCCCATTATCGGAGGAAAAAAAACTCAGTCACCTCCATTACCTCTAGCACAGGGCAGCAAATTGACTCCTTCGAGCAAGTTAAAGCAGAGGCTTATCGCCAATTCAACGACTTATACCAGCAACCAATGGAGGGAGCAACAAATACGGAGGTTATCGGATTGCTAGCTAACATACCTGAGATAGTCTCAGAACAAGAAAACAATCAGCTAGTTCAAGAAATCTCAGAGGAAGAAATAGTCAAAGCTATCTAGAGTTTGGATCCTGACAAAGCTCTTGGACCTGACGGATTTCCTATTAGATTCTATCGATCTTACTAGAACATCATCAAACGGGACCTAAAAAAAATGCTAAACTATACTTTGCACAAGCAGAAAGTCAAAGGGGCAACCAATTCTACTTTCCTAGCCCTCATCCCCAAAGAATCCAATCCCTCCATTTTTTCTCGCTTCTGCCCTATCTCTCTCTGCAACTCCTCCTACGAAATTCTCACCAAAATCATTGCATCCCAACTCTCCCCCTTGCTTTCAAAACTAATCTCAGAAAATCAGAGCGACTTTCTTAAGGACAAGAAGAAAACAGATAACATTATTCTAGTTCAGGAAGCCATTCACTCTAGCAAGAAAACCAAAACTCCAGGCATGGTCGTCAAGCTTGACATGGCAAATGACTTTGATCGAGTCAAACACTGCTTTCTCTTCTCAATACTCGAAGGATATGGAATCTCAAAAAACTTTATCAATTGGATCAAAGTTTGCATCAGTACACCTTGGGTTTCTCCTCTCCTCAATGGGTGTCCTGCCAATTTCTTCAAGGCTAGCAGAGGCCTACGACAAGGCTGTCCCCTTTCTCCTTTTCTCTATATTTTGCTAGCGGACTCTCTCAGTCGAAAGTTGGAAGAAGAATGAAGGAAAGGAAAGCTCCCTGGTCTACTTATAGCGAGAGGGGTAAAAGAAACAAACCACTCTCAACTTGTGGATGACACTCTCTTACTAGGATCAGCCACAATCCGCACCGCCAAACGATTTCAAAAGATACTTAGCTCCTTCCTTGCAGCTTTAGGTTGCAAGTTGAACATATCTAAATGCAGAATTTATGGATGGTATGTTTCAGGGCATATAAAAGAACAAATCGCCAAAATTTTGTCTTCCCCATCATCACTACATGGAATTATTTGGGAGGTCGTTGGCTCAATCCTGCTAGGAAAAATTTCTTAATAAAATCAATTCTTTCATCCCTCTCCATCTTTCAATGCTCAGGACTTCTAGCACCCAAAGGCATTCTAGAGAAAATTTCCAGAGCGCTAAGAAGCTTTCTCTGGGCTGGTGGCAAAACGAACACAAAAAAATTTCACCTTATAAATTGGAAACAAGTCTACCAACCCTACAGCAAAGAAGGTTTGGCCATCAAGGATCCAACTTTAATGAACAACTCTTTGGGAGTTAAGCTAGCCTGGCGTTTAATCACAGGCAACCCTGATTGGTGGAAGCTAGCTCTCCTACATAAATACTTCCAATCCTCCAGACTACGATGCTTTGATGGACCCATCCCCACCCCCTCGGGCTCTCCGATCTGGTGCCTTCTCAAAAATGTCGCTCCTCTTATTCAGGCCAAGCTTTCATGGGCCCCTGGAAACGGAGACTAAATAAATATCTGGACGAACTATATTCTCAACTGTGAACCTCTGAGCACCCATGCTACCCTTCAACCACTCAAAGATTGGTGTTTCTCTAATGGCTTCTCCAAGCTTCGCGCCTTCTGCCTCTGGAGCATCGAAGGGGACTGGATCAATCGGAAGTCGCCTAATCCCCCAGATTTTTTCAATCCACTCCTCCCCACCCTCTTCAACAATCTGGCTAGCTACACCCCCCCTAATCTCTTCATTCCAGACTCTCGAAGCTAGGGTGAAAAATCTTTCTCTGTCAAAGACAGGTATACCCATCTGCTCTTTGAAACTCAAGCCCCCCCCTCAAAAAGATCTGGAAAGCGATATGGTCCAATCCCTTGTTACCCAAAATCAATACCTTTTGTTGTCTCTTGTTCCATGGCAAAATCTTAACAGCTGAAAACCTCCTCAAACGGGGCATCCAGGGCCCCTCCCGTTGCCCCTTTTGCCTCGCAGCCTCTAAAACCATCACCCACCTTTTCATGGAATGCAATTACACCATCCAACTCTAGAACCTCATCTACCTCCCCCTTCCCATCACTCCTCCTCCCCCAGACAATTGGAATAACCTTTTCACCCTCTGGAAGCAAAGATATGCTGGCAGCTTCAAAAACAAAAAACAATTCACTCTTCTCTGGAGAAAAATTCCCAAATTTGTCTGTTGGGAACTCTAGTTAGGTCGCAATCAAGCTATTTTTCATGAGAAGCTCCCCCCTATGCACAGCATTTTTGCCAAAATCTGTGGTATAATTTAAGAAGTTTTCAAAACCAAAACAGTCGGTTTCGACCCTCCAGGCATCTTGGATTCAAGTGAAGAAGATTGGGTTAGCTACATTCAAGGGTCGTCAACGGTTGTCCCCGCCGGTCCTAGGCAAAATCCTAAACAACAAGATTGGCAACTTCGCCTTGACAACAATAAATTCTCGCACTCGCAAAGACAGCAGAATACTTCCCTTCTCTTCTTCGATGGAGCAGCAGCAGGTAACCCAGGGGTGGCAGGTGGGGGGGGAGTCATCTATGATTCCAATGGACAAAAAACAGTTAATTTCTCTTGGGGCTTGGGGAAAGTCACTAACAACAGAGCAGAGACCCTCGCAGTCTATATGAGACTAAATCTAGCACAGGAGAGGAATATACAAACTCTAATTGTTTTAGGGGATTCTGAAATAGTCATAAAAGAGCTACGAGGTCTGTCAACTTCATCAAAACACCCTCCTAAAGGTATAAGCTCAAGAATAAACTCCCTAAAGAAGAATTTGATCAGCCTAAGCGTCTTCCATATCTTGCAAGCTCAAAACAATGAGGCAGACAATTTTGCTAAAGCGGCAAAAAGCCTAGAACAGAGTCATCTAATTGCCAATCAAATTTCCTCTTATGTTTGGTTGCCTTAATTACACCCGTTCCTTCGCCCCTTCGCCTAATCTAAAGAACTATCTTACCCAGTCCTCTCTCTCTCTCCAACCTCTTCCACCCGGATCTCATTCCTCTTCCTTCCCCCTCTTTCACCCCTCCCTTCCCCCCCCNCTCGAGCACCCTCTTATCTAAGGATCCCCGTCTACATATCTGAATGATCCGCCATCATCACTCAACGTCATCTTTTTCCTCTCAACCTGAGCAAAATCACCTCCGCTCATGGGTTCCAATGGCTCCCTTCTCGCATAACGGTTTGTTGACCCTTTCCCATTGGATTCAGTGTAACCTGTACAGCTCCCTCATCTAGCTCTACATCTCCCTCGACTCTATTGCACTCTCCTTGCTTCCTTCCTTTCGAGCCTCTCTCTCAGTCAGCCCTCGCTCTTTTCTACACAGTGCATGCTCGCCTCTCATCCTCTCGTTCTCCCACCACATTATGCGGCGAAGGTCCCGAGCTCCTTGCTCCTGCCCAGTCTGCGCCGCTGAAGAACTGCGAGAGCAATTCCAAGCTCTGCGAACAGATTGCAGGCGAATTGAAGAATGCTCTAGCGCACGACACCGCGAGCTCCAACAGGAAAGCCAGGGAATCCGCGAAGGCATGGCAGAGATACAGTCCCAAATGCAGCAACAGGAAATTCGGCACAATCAAGAATTGACAATCGTTCTCAGGGCGGTCAACCGGAACACAAGACAGATTGGAGTTGTCTCTCAACGCCTGGGAAATCCCCAACAGTCGACGCACTACGTAGGCACCGATGAATCTCAGTTACCCTCGACTTTCCACTCCACCGCCAGCAATGACCAACATGTACGCATAGTGTCAGGTTTCTCAGATCGCATTTGGGCAGAGGATAACCAAGCTCAGCATTTGACAAAAGCGAATTAGGCAGAGGAGAACCCAGAAGCTCAGCAGGATGAACCAAGGCAGCCCCACATCTAGCTTTAGGTTTTTATGAATTGCAAATTTTTGTTGCTGTTAAATATGTTCATTGCCATTTACACATGGCAGAATTGTAGTCTATTTAGAACAATGGCCACATATCTCTCAGGCATAGATAGACACAATGGCTTCTACGGAAGCAACAGGGATGCCCGCACCCTGTCACTTGTATCTTTTTTGAAGTTCGTCAGTTTTTTAATATAATACAACTCCAACCGTTCCTGTTAAAAAAAAAATTTGATTGCAAGCAAGGAAATACACAAGGCAGTAATCTATCTTTGCGTTGGGAAATGAGATTTCTAACAAATGCTTGCTGTATTTTCTTTTCCCTTCGACCTATTTTGATCTTTCAAAACACTAATATAAATTTCATTTCATTTCAATATAAAAGTTAATAATAAAATGCAATTTCTTTGAAAAAATAGCAAAGCCCAACTCAATAAACATGGTATCACAATCTTGGTCTTCCAACCATCAAACTCATCGCAGAGGCCAAATCAACCCAGGAGATTCTGATATCTCCATTCTCCTGAATGAAAGATCCTCTAGCTTTGACTACACGTACCTACTTGCTCTAAAGAAGTTGCACAACCCTACACTTAGGGATAAGATGCCATAGTTCAGTGGTTTATTTGGGATTTCCAGTGCCTTAGAACCTCTACGAATCTCCACATAGCCCATAAGATCCATCATTAGGCTCTGTGAGTCATCAATAAGTGTCCCTAAACAAAATCACAAGGTTCAGGAAAAGGCCAAGAAATTCAATCAACCATCAAACTCATTGCAGTGAAAAAATCAACCCAAGAGATTCTGAAATCTCCATTCACCTGAATGAATGATCCTCTAGCTTTCACTACATGTACCAACTTAGTCTAAAGAAGTTGCACAACCCTACACGTAGAGATAAGATACCATAGTTCAGTAGCTTATTTGGGCTTTCCAGTGCCTTGGCACCTTTACTGATCTCCACATATCTCGTAAGATCCATTATTAGGCTCTTTGAAGTCATCAATAAGTGTCCATAACCAAGATCACAAGGTTCAAGAAAAGGCCAAGAAATTCAATCAACCCAAAAAATGAACAATTGAAATTTTACATTAGGGAATAGTAGAATACACTTGGATGAAACTGACAATCAAAGATAAAACATCCCCTATAAGAATGCCTGAAGCAGTGGTTTGCATTCTTTGATTGTCTACCCGAGCAAAGGTAACATTATTAGATGAGCAATCAACAGAAGATAAGAGGCAAATGGCAAAATTTGAAGTTCTGCAAACATACATTTGCAACCATACAAGGTATATGCCAACCAGAAGATACAAGAGAAAGAAAAATATATACATCCTAACCTAACCAGTAGAATAAGATGAACTTGGTGTAATACTGTTTGCTGCATTATTTTGAGTAAAAGGCCACAAAAGTTTGTTGCAGATAGAGTATAAAGCGAAATATTCCTTTATAATACTGGAATATCCCTATCAAATAGTTGATTAGATACCATTTAAATATGCTAAGAGACCAATTATGGGAGCCAATTTTTGGTTATGATTTACTAACGAGCAAAAAGGTTCACATGTATTCTGCCTATTCAAACCTAATCACAAAGAAATTAGACTACGGTAATACTTAGTCACCATTTTATTTCCTTGGTTTCAGAAGTAACTGTAAGAAGAATGAGCATGACCCTTGCTGGACCAACAATTAAATCTGTGTTATATTGTCTTTTTCAGGAATAAAAATTACCGGGATCCTAACAAATTCCTTGCGTATCCATCCCAAAGAGTTATATATAACAACCACCTGAATTCATATCAAAGACAGTAAACTCAGAACCAAAACATTAGCATAGAATGGTACAGAAAACATGATGAACTTGTAATAAAAATGCAAACCAGACTCTTTCCGACTCCTAGCTCGCTTTCAGATTTGGGACAGTAGCTGATATTCATTAGAGGGCACTGTGCAAACAGGACATAAAATACTTGAGCTTAGAATCCTTATCTGAGTATTAAGGAAAGCAACATAAAATCCAGTTAGAACCCTAATAAGCCATGAATGTAATCACAATTCTCCTTTGAAGAAGGGAAGAATCTTATGTTTATTCCAGCACCTTTGAACAAATGGATTTGAACCAGAAAAAACAATACTAGATTGAGCCATCTGTACCTGTTCAAGCTCAATTCCCTTTCTTATATGTTGTGAAGTACTTGGAGACTCCATCTCTTCCAATAAATATCCCTTATGTTGCTTTGCATGAGTTTTGACAACAGTGGAAATTTTATCTTCACAATTTGGGTTACCACTCATTAGGTATACTAATGCTGACTTCATTACATCCTCAGCCTACAAACCAAAGAAGATAAATACCTAGAGTTTATTAGTACATCCTGTAAAGATCAATATAAATCCAACATATTAACTGGATTGACTACCAAACATTTGGCAAGGAACATTTCATAAACAAGAAACTTGGAATTCATTTGTAAGCTTTTGTGTTGTTAAAATCTCCTTTCTCCTATGAGGGAGAGAGAGAGACAGAAAAAGGTCTTAAAATGCTTTAACGGGACAAAAATTTATCATGCTACAACAAAAAGAAGGTAACAGGAATTTCACTTCGAGACAAGGTCGCCAGGTTAAAAGTTAAAACCTCTGTAGAAGCATGTGATAGGCGTACAGCATAGTCATCAGCCACATGTTGTCTCTCAGTGCCACTTACTCCATCATGGTGCTGCAAAATAGCCATGGCTTCTTCCAAAGAATCGGTGTTAGGCTTTCCCTCATTTCTGCCTACAAGAAACTCCAGCTGTCTTGTTGCCTGGGAATATGCTTTTTCAAAGATAGTTACAAAGTTGAATGAGAACACTACAAAACAAAATTTACATATACAAAGAGACGATAAACAGGAATACTGGAAGTTGACTTGAACATTTTAAAGCTGACACAAACCTGCAAAACCCCGGAAAGTTTCCTCACGTAACCTTTTAAAGCAGGTCGACTGGTGAAGTACCCTGTCCAGTAACAATGTTCACAGTCTGCATACCTATTTAAACAACAACGTAGATATACATTTAGCTCGGAACAATATGTCCAGGAAATCCATACTATCTCCAGTAACATCAAAATCAGGTCTTTGGATTTTCTAAAAGGCATGCAGAATATCGTATTTTGGTTATTTCTCTAACTAAAGATTATTGTCATAGTTACAACCAACTTATGGACCTCTGGGTTCAGTATTTTCCATCAGTGCATCAAATTATCATTTACACCTTAACTACCATAGTAAGGCCTTCTCCTTGGATCATTGTTCTTTTTATGTCAGGATGAGATCAAGCATCATCTACATAGTGGAATGCCCTTAGCTGCACCCACTAAGTGGATGAGCCAGATGAAACAAATTAAAAATTAACGTGAATAAAGTGGAAGAAAACTTGGGAAGTGAAGAAGTTCAGAATTATGCCACAAGGGAAAGAAAAGTCAAAACAAATCTTATGGGCCACCATATTTCTTTAAAGGACATTGCATTTCATTTGTCTAATTTGTTCTCTCACTGTCTGTACTGGTAGGTTGTCCTTCTTGGTGATTCCGTGTTAAGTCCTTAATCAACCATTTTGGTCACTGCTTAGACTGACCACTCTCACTTCCCTCTGGACCAATCATTGTAAGTATACTTTCGAAGGCAGCAAGAGTACATTTGGACTCTAGAGTAGTATTTGTTGGTATTTACACGTTACACACTCATATCACGAGACAGTCAAAGGGAAAATTAATTATGTTATTTAAAAGGAAGGAGTCAATGATACAATGTGCTAGCATCTTTTTATTCATGAATTAGATAGCTGCACTACCTAATTACCCCAACTAACAACACTTGTATAACATCATATTAGTATAATTAATCACTTGACATAAATGACTTTTATTCCTCATCTCTACATTAGCACTTTGCTATTCATCGTTACATTAGGACTCCTAATACTTTGTTGAGTGTTACTTATTCTAACACCCCCACTTAACACAGAATACTACTTTCCATCTACTGCCCCACCCCACCCCCACGAATACAAAATTCATAACAGCACTTATAAAACAACTAAACAAAACAAGAAAAGCGTGATTACAAAATTTGTATAACGTTCCTGTTCTGTCTTCAGCAATGCAACGCCACTCAACTCTAGAAATTTTCTCAATGCTCCATCTAACTAGCAAAAACCCTCTCTTTGAAGGTATATTTCCATCTGATTCCCCCAAACAATCTCTCACTATCAGATTGTCTTCACCCTCTTTCTTTGAAGGCAGAATATGCTTGGACTACCCTAGCTAATCAATCAACTCAGCATCCTTCCTCAGTGCCCTTTGTCTGGAGGCTGAGTTGCAGCATGGTTGATCAGAACTAGTCATTGTTAAATTTGGCAGCATCGACAGTCATTCCCCAATGAGAGGCCATATGGGCCACCCTAAGGCTAGCCAGGGAGATTTGGAGAATCAACCAGTCTTGTGAGGTATTGACAAAACCCAGGGGGAACGTACAACCTCTATGAGTCAAACCAAAAGTCAGGACGAACGAGATGCTATGTAAGTCTAATGCAAAAGTCAGGTGGAACATACAACCTCTGTGAGCATAGACAGTCTAGTGCAAAAGTCAAGGGGAACGTACAACCTCTATGAGCATAGACAGAGCAAAAGTCAGGGGGAACGTACAACCTCTGTGAGAATAGACAGACTAGTGCAAAGTCAGGGGGAACGTAAAACCTCGGTGAGCCTAGTCAAGCCTTGTGAGCCATGAGCAAAAGTCAAGGCATCTAGCAAAAGTTAGGTTGAATATAAAATTCCTATGAGCTAGAAACAAACGATATCCCTAATATTGCAAATGATATAATTGTATTGATCTAGTGCGTTGGCAAGTGTAACATTATCCCCCATGAAGAGAAATTTGAATTGCCTGGTAAAGAGTCGAGTTGTAACTGAAGTCTCAAGTCTAGTTCTATTTTCGAACTAAAGTGTAATGCTGAGTTGTAACTGAAGTCTCAAGTCTAGTTCTATTTTCGAACTAAAGTGTAATGCTGAGTTGTAACTAAAGTCTCAAGTCTAGTTCTATTTTCGAACTAAAGTGTAATGCTGAGTTGTAACTGAAGTCTCAAGTCTAGTTCTATTTTTGAACTAAAGTGTAATGCTGAGTTAAGTCAAGCATGCTTTCACACCTCTATTTCGAGCCCTCTCCACTTCTCCTACATTCCTTTATAAGTAGAGGTCAACCCCTCTCTTCCTCACAGTTTATATGCAGGTTAAGGGTGAACATACAGAGGCGCATATAGAGGCAGCAAACAGTGCTGTGTAGGGCAGCATACAGAGGCAGCAAACAGTGCTGTGTAGGGCAGCATACAGAGGCAGCATATCAGTGCTGCATATCAGCATATAGAGGCAGCAAACAGTGCTGTGTAGGACAGCATACAGAGGCAGCACATCAGTGTTGTATATCAGCATATAGAAGCAGCAAACAGTGCTGTGTAGGACAGCATACAAAGGCAGCACATCAGTGTTGTATATCGGCATATAGAGGCAGCAAACAGTGCTGTGTAGGACAGCATACAAAGGCAGCTGTTCCAGTGCTAATTAGAGGCACGTATCAGTCAATTAGAGGCAGCTTCAACAGCCCATATCAGAGCTGATATATCTCAGTCTTTGAAAGCAACTAGGATACATATCAGCAAGGTCTCTTAGGTCTCTGTCAGGTCAGAGTCAACTTGGCAAGCTCTTTAAGAGCAGAGTTTTCATGGTGGATGTTTGTAAGTGATCTTACATGATTAATGCAATAAAGGAATATCGTTTGTTGGGGTTTTCTCCCTGTACAGGGTTTCCCCAGGGTATATGTGGTGTTAATGTGCATGTTTACGTATCCACATGATTATTGCTATTCAGTTATGATTCTATATAGTTGAAATGTATTAAGCTTGAATCAAAGTGTTGAAGAATTCAAAGAAATAATCCACATAAGAAATCAAGCTCAAAATTTAACAGTCATCACCAAATTCATTATTTGAGTCTTCATCCCCTGAATCCTCGGCCATATAAAAATTCCCCTTCTCTTTGACTTTATCCTTGATACATCAGGACAACAAATCTTGCAATCCTGGGTGCCATGGCCTGACTGTAGACAGTGGTAGCATTTTTTCCTTTCTCAGTGCTGCTACTTTCACCTTTGAAACTTTTCTTCATATTGCTTCTTTTATTAAAAAAAATCCATCTCTTCAGCCTCCTCTTCATCTACTCGTTTTTCTCCAGCTATGAGCATTGAGATCATGATTTCTAAAGCTTGTGAAAAAATTTGACTTAGTGTAGACACAATCTGTTAGAGTTTACATGTTG
This sequence comes from Picea engelmannii, assembly GCA_009831015.1. Lineage (NCBI taxonomy): Eukaryota > Viridiplantae > Streptophyta > Pinopsida > Pinales > Pinaceae > Picea > Picea engelmannii. Next base: position 184,223 of record ML823135.1, read on the forward strand.
TATAGCTGTTTCTCCTTCAGCATGGCACGGTTTAGCAGATCCATAGAGTCATGATAACAGTGGAGGAAGCAAGCGTGATGAGCAGGTTCTGCAGCAGCAGATTTAATAGCAACAGCTTGTTCAACAGTCTTCAGACCTTCATGGCACACTAAGCAGAGTAGTGAGGACGCAGCAGAGGTTATATAATGGTGGAGCAATTATGGAGTTATAGGGCACATGCATGTCCTGACCTCAGTCTTTTCCAGATTACGTTGGTGTCCAGAATTAGTAGATCAGCTTCAGTTCAGATTTAGAAGTTGCTTTTCTATTTTGAGTTTGTTTTTTCCATTTTTAAGAAAAGTGCTTTAATTAAGTGTATTTCCAGCTTTATAAGGGGGCACTGATCCCAAAGATAGAAGTGGAGCACTTTGCATGGTTTGGCCTTCTCCAGTTAAGGCACAGATTCCTAGGAGCCCAGTGCCTGCATGCATGTAGGCTGGGTGCTCCATTCTAGGTGCCTAGGGTTAAGGTTTTGTGCATTGTAAATCCTAGCCTACTTCAGTACATGCATGCATCCAGGCTGGGTGCTCCATTCTAGGTGCCTAGGTTTAGGGTCTTGTGCATTGTAAATCCTAGCCTGCTTCTCTATATAAGTAGGCAGGATCGCTCTTAGGACATACACAATGAGAGTTTGTAATGATTGCTTTTGTACAGTTTTCTTTTACAATCAATAAAGAAAACAAATGTGATTTCAGTACTGCAGATTCTTATTGTACTTGCTGTTACTGTTTTCAGTTAGCTATTTAGGGTGTTAGTTTGCAGCTCTGCTTACCATGAATAGAAAATTTCAACACATGTTAGAATTTATGAGCAGAGTATTTAATAATGCTTTGGTCAATTTACTTCTTCATGAGGAAACCAAACTAAAGTTGGTTGCAAAGAAGAATTATAGAAAATGCATTATCCTCCAGTGAACAATGACCTAGGTCATCCAGCCCATTGACATCCCCACAAGCATCGAAGAAGTCAATGGGCCCATGCTAGGATGAGAATGTACATAATGTGAATTGCATGTGCATGTAGTTGCAAAAAGAAAATCTAATCTAAATGTTTGGCCCTTTAAAGATTATCCCTCAATTTGGTACAAAAAGCAAGGCCGGAGGTCCAACGAGGAGAGAACAAATCTCATTAGAGAGTATCCCCCTGACTTCACACACAAGTTCGTTTTAGGATCCCAAGTGAACAATAATGTCTATTGGATTGTCCTATTAAACTACTCCGCACTGACCAGTTCCTGTTCTGTATGGAACCCAATATCGAGCAAGCTCGCAAGGATCAAGAACATACTAGGGCTGCTGAGGGGATGGTTTATTTTCCAACTTGAAATGGCAGAAATGAAATTGCAAAAAGAAATCTATTCTAATTTAATCTAGGAAAATGAAATATAACTACTGATTTGCGGTGTTGTGGGTTTATTTTATCCTTTTAAAATAGAAAAATAAAACAAAAGGCTAAAATGAAGCAATGACACAAAAGACATCGATCCCCCCTAGGGGGATTGAAGCTGAGCACTAGGTAGCCCACTGATTTTATTAATGATTTACAATCTTTTTTGGGGGAATGTTTGCAATCCTTTATAAAAAGAGGATCAACAAGCTTACAAGTTTCAGAAATTTATTATGATAGAGGAAAGTTGTTTCCAGGGGTCCAGGATGGTCCAAATCCTTCAAAATTGGGTAGAGTCTCCTACTATCTGCAAACTAAACCTGCAAAAAAAGAAAGTAAAAGAGCAATGAAGATGCCCAAAATGACTTTGGGCAACTTGCAAAAGAGTGTTAGAATTGTACAAAAATTTATCAAATAAAACCTATGATAAATTAACAAACTAGAGACTAAGAAAGAAAGCTAATGGCAAGCCTTCTTAGTGATTTTACTTGCTGTCCTAAAACAGCAAGAACAATGTCACTAAGATTGCCAAATTTATATTTAAAGCACTTCAGATATGAAACACCCTTTAGCCTTGAAACATTTAAATGAAAACTTGCTAAAAGATGAGCCTTTTGCAGGCAAGATCTACTTAAAATTTTGATCTAAGCTTTGGAACTATACATGTATGCTTTGCAAAAATAACAATCTATTTAGAATTTGCAAATGAGCCTATGATCTTTATGTATGCAAGTAAAAGTAACCGAAAAAAGATGTAGATTTTCTTTGAGAATGAGAAAAGAAGAAGCTTGTAGCTTGGAATCCTTGGGCAATGGAGTTTTCTCGATGGAACAAGAACTATGTCTTTCTATAAATCTTGAAGTATGAGGAAGATGCAACCTAGTTCAACCTCCTCTTCATGTATGAAAACCTGCAAACTTAGAAATTCCTTGCAAAGAAAAACCGTTAAAAGTTTGGTGCTACATACAAAAGAAGCTTAAAAAGCATGAGAATTAACCGGAATAGACATGCAATTTAAAGAGATCTAATGTAAGTGGACAATAAGATTATGAAGCAACCTAACTTTTCTAATCTTATCCTAATAGGAGACAACTTCGTTTCGAAGGCCAAATTTCACCAATTATAATGCAAAAAATTACAAGAAAGATTATACCTCATATTTAGCACATTGACATAGCAGATCCACACATGAAGAGCATTACATCAATCTAGCCTCCAAAGTCTTTTATTCCAAATGAAATGATAGTACAATAGCAACAATACCACAAGCGTTTTCTCCCCAAGCTCCAACTAACTTGACAAAGGGAGAGAGGGCTTCATTATATAGCAAGAGGGCGCACTTCCCAAGGAGGGAGGGTGCACCACTTGGAGAGCAAATGAGAGACAAGTGTGAGTGGTAAGGCTGCCACCTCTCTCCTAACTCCAACAACTCGCCACATGTGAGAGACAGATGGCTGGCAACGTCCTCTTGCACAGACATAGGCCCACTTCACCACCACACATCACAGACTCATCACGATGGTATCCACCACATCATCTTGCTTCCAGAAGACATTGGGTCTTTCTCCATGAGGTACAAGTCGGGTATTATGGTGAGTGTCATTTCAATATTTGAGGCATTTTGAGTATGTTTCATTTTGAACTGCTTTTGATTATGTAAC
>ML823135.1:198194-211110 GCA_009831015.1 Picea engelmannii
GCACACCCAACACTGGGGCACGACTCAACTCGGTCTAGAGGAGAACGATACACCCCATCACATGGGCACACCCAACAGTGAGCTCTCTCACAGGTCGACTCAACTCAATCACAGAGGAGAACGTATCCTGGAGAATGTCACACAATGTTGCAATCATCAACACTCCCTCTCAGCTAGCGAGGCATTCTCCACCAGGCCAAGTCTCTCACGGAAGTACTTGAACTTCGTCCTAGCAAGCAGTTTGGTGAAGATATCTGCAATCTGCTCATGTGTAGGAAGGTACTGCATGTGTACTGATTTCCTCTGCACCATGTCTCTGATATAATGGTATTTGATCTCAATGTGTTTTGATTTATCGTGAAACACAGGATTCTCTAAGAGCTTCACACGACTCTGGTTATCACAATGAATAATAGTGGAATCCATCTCATGATCAAATAAATCCGCAAGGAGCTTGCGAATCCACACTGCTTCGCGGATTGCCACACTCAACGCTATATACTCTGCTTCTGCGGTACTCAAAGCCGCAGAGCTTTGTTTCCTACTGCACCAAAAAACCATGGCAGATCCCAAGGTAAAACAACAACCGGGTGTGCTCTTTCATTCCACTGCGCTCCCCGCCCAATCTGCATCGACATATCCCTGCAATCTCATGTCTACACCAGAGGCATATCTCAGGCCATATCCAATTATGCCTCATAGATATCTCAATACATGCTTCCCTGCTATCCAGTGAGTCTGTCTCGGCTGACTCATAAACTGACTCTTAGGAGTCTTCCTCCCCAAAACTCTATGGGGACTCCTATTCTACAGGTAAACTGTAGTACTGCAAGCCTCTTCCCATAAGTAGAATGGCAGTGCCTGATCATGAAGCATCGACCTCGTTGCACCAACTATGGCCCTGTTCTTCCTCTCTACAACCCCATTCTGTTGAGGGTTGTAAGGAACAGTCAATTGCCTCTTGATACACTGCTCGGCACAGAACTCTACAAACTCCGTGGAGGTATACTCGCCTCCATTATCTGACCAAAAAACCTTGATCTTCTTTCCTGTCTAGATCTCCACAAGAGCTCTAAACTCTTGGAACGTCTTGAAGAACTCACTCTTGGTCTTCCCGAAAAAGATTCAAGTCTTCCTAGAGTAGTCATCTATGAAAGTAACATAATGCTCCCAACCACCCAAGGAAACACGCGACATGGGCCCACACACATATGTGTATCAAGTCTAGTACCCCAGCTGATCTACTGTCACTGCTGGGAAAACCAATCTTGGTGTACTTCCCAAGAGTACACCCTCTACACACCTCCCGGCGCTCAATGTTGAACTAGGGCATACTCATCACAATCTCTCTCCGCGATCTCAAAGCTCCATGATGCAGATGAACCATCCGACGATGCCATAGCTCGCAAAACTAATTGTTGTTGTTGTTTCTACTCGCCAAAGCATTCAAGGGTTGGAAAATTCGTCTCTACAGGTTCCCCTCTCGTGTCCCAATCACTCTGACAGAAGTGATACTGGACCCCTCAGGGTGAATGAAGACCTCTGTCCCTCTTAAAAGACACCTCAAACCCCTGATCCTGGATGGAGGAAACTGAAACAAGATTCTTCTTCAACCCTGGGACATACAATACAGCCCTCAACACCAAGAGTGACATACACTCCCTCTGAAATGATAATGTGCCACACCCGGCCGCCTTGACGATGGCCTTGTCTCCAAGCACTATCTCCAACTTGATCTCTAGATCTCTGAAATCAGTGAAGTGCTCTCTCACACCTGACATGTGACTCGATGCTCCATTATCAATATACGAGACGTTGGATGGCGTCTCAACTGTTGAACAACAAACTATCAAGGAGCACTCCCTCTCAAACTGAGCAACAAACTCCTCCTCTGTTGTCGTTGCAGTACCACCCAACTTCTTCTTCTTCTTCTTCTTCTTCTTCTTCTCGGGACATTGTCCAGCATAGTGCCCCATCTAGTGACAAGCAAAGCATCTCACTTTGCTCATATCCCATTGTTGTTCACCTCCTCTCAACTAGTGTTGCTTGGCCCCAACCTTGGGCCCATGCTTGGTCTTCTTCTTTCCCTTAGCCACAAGAGCAAGATCACCCTCATCACCACCCTCACCCTGTTGCTGACTAGAAGATCCAGAGCCAACAAATCTAAGCTCCTCCTGCACGAAGTCATCCCAAAGCCTCTCCCAACTGGGCATATGCTCTCTTGCCACGATGCCTCGCACAAAACTCTCCCACGATTTGGAAAAGCCATTCAAGGTTGTCCACACCAACTCAGAGGGATGTACTATCTCGCCAACCGTTGCCAACTTATCCTGAATCTGAGAAAATCTCGTGAGGTATGAGGTCACTGTATCGGTCTTCGTCATCTTAGTGCCCCTTAGCTTCTCCTGAAGCACCATCTTCATGTTCTGATTTGGGATCTGGTACAAACTGTTATCCACCAAGTTGCACTAGGATGGACTTGTAATTGAGCCACCAAAGATTGAGGAATCAATTGCTCAAAGTTCAAAGTTCAGAATTCTAGTCGGTCAAATTGACCACCTTTTTTTGGCATTTCCATCCCCTGTGGGGCATTGTAATAAGATGAGATTAGCATGATGAATTTGTAAAAGGCTTGGTCTCATAAGACTTGATCATGAGTACATACTCTAGAGTGTTTTTTTTCACTTGTAAATTATTTCTTGCCTAAAATTCATTTTAGGCGAGTTATAATTTATAAGTTTTTTCACTCAAATACCTCCAAAGTTGGGGTATGTTACTGATGGTTAGGCCTTAGCTTGGTTACCCAAGTCTAGTGTCTAAAATATTTATATTACCATGCTAGGTCATCATTTGAGTCATATGGAAATTGTGTTAAGTCCCCTTAGGATTTTTTAATGTTTTCAATCAATTAAAAATTTCTCGCAAAACGGGATATTTTAATTGTAAATAAGTCATAAGTTAAAAAAAGTGGTACTAGGAGGCATTATATGCCTTGGGGGTGTTCGTTTTTACACTCAAAATACCCACTTTCCATAAGTATGCACTTTGTGAGTGAAATTAGTGATTTTTAATCACTTAAAATTAATTTTACTCACAAAAAGGGTCATAAAAGACAAATAAAAGGAAAAATCAACAATCCTTAAATCAAGGAAACATGTTTGGGACATGTTTTCCTTATATTTATAGTCTACTCAAGTGGTGGCAAGTTGTCTCAAGTGGAAAGCAACTTAATTGGAAGAGAGTTGTCATGAGTTGGACATCCCAAGAAGGAAAGGCACACTTTCTTATTTGGTCACACTTTTTCTCTTTGGAAACATCTTCCTCATTCTTGAGTTGAGTCGCCCTTCTAGATGGGAAACATTTCCTTTCACGTTTGGGGAAGGAAACATCTCTCCCATGCTTTAGAAACATCATGCTTTCATGCTTAAGATGACTCGCCCTTGTGATGGGGAAACATCACGCTTTTCCTTGGAGATAACTCGCCCTCCTTCTTGGGAAACATCACTCTCTCATGCTATATAAGAAATTCGACCTCTCCATTGTAGACTAGTTGGAGCTTGGGGAAAGAACTTGGCTATTGTAATGTTGTTGTAATACTCTTTGAAGATTGAATAAAAGACTTTGGAGGTCAAATGGTGTATGGTGCTACATGTGTGGATGCTTGAATGTTCTATTATGCTTTAAGGTAACTTGTATTGGTTTATATTTTGCATATCTACTCTTTCTAAGGCCTTTGAAGGTGTGTTGTCACACAGTAGGGTAAGATCTAACTAGCCAGTTTGCTCTTAGATTTTACTATTTTCGTACATATTAGATTTTAAACTTGCATACTTTTCATATGAACTAATATGCTTGTTTGAGTTTTCTTGTGTAGTAAGTACCTTCTTCTAACAGAGTGTTTGCAAAGTAGAACAAGCCTTGTTTTACAGATTGCCAAAACTTGGAGAGGTGGTTGATTGAATCACATCCATCACTTGTTCCAAGGCATAGATGAACAGTAGTCCCTCTATCATTCACCAAAAGACTCCATAGCCCAAATATTTGATTCTTGAAGAAAGACACTCTCTCTCTCTCTCTCTCTCTATTCTTGAAGAAAGACTCTCTCTCTCTCTCTCTCTCTCTCTCTCTCTCTCTCTCTCTTCTTGAAGAAAGACTCTCTCTCTCTCTCTCAACCTTTCAAAATCTCTTTTTCTCTTGGTTACTTTTGGTTGTATGCAAATCTTTAGATCTAACTTTCTTTTTTAAATCTTTAAAATCTAAGTTTGCATGCATAAGAAAAGTTAGATCTACTTTACCTTTAGAAGCTTTATCATCTCATTAAGATCTAGCTTGTAATCTAGCTTTAACTTACTTTTTAAAGGCAAATCTTAAAGCTAAAGGTAGTTTTCATTTCTTAAGTGTTCTAAAGCTATATCAAGGCATCTACTTAATATTGTTTGTTGTTTTATAGCAGCAAGTAATATCATTGAGAAAGGGGCTTTATTTTCTTGCTTTGTCATATTCTAATCGCCAGTTTACTATATTTTTTACTTAGAATATTTTTGCAAACTTTGTACATCAACTAACACCTTTTTTGCAGGGTCTTCCAACAGCTTTTCGGGCATATTTTGCCCCAACTAACTTGCTGTTTTGAGCAGGTTTACGAACAGATAAGGAGAAACTCTACCCGATTTTTTGAAGATTTAAAGCATCCGGGACATCCAGACGTACCCCTTCTTCAATAAACTCATCTGGAAACCTTGTAAAGGCTTGTGATCCCCCTAATGAATGATCACAAGTCGTACCCAAAGAAAAAAGTGTAACCGAGGTAATAAAATCATTGGGCTATACATAGCCCAATTTTCATCCCCCTGGGTGATTGGTGTCTTGTGGCATGATTATTCATTTTTGCTTCAAGTTTCTCATACTTTCAAATTTTTAGCTAAGAAGCTAAAAAGACTTTAAAAACTAACCCACAACACCGCATAACAATAGTTAGTTTCAATTTCATAGATTAGTTTAGATTAAATTTTATCTTATTTTAGATTAGATTTCAATTGCAACATTTATTTTCTGTCATTTCAAATTTGGAAAATAAACATTTCCCCTCAACTCCCCGGTGTATGCTCTAAACCCTTGCGAGACTAGATCAACCTGGGGAACTCATCAAAAGCGGGGTTGGTTAGTGTGCAATAGTTTAACTAAGAAAATCTTTAAGTTGTTATTGCTTTGATTGGAAACTGCATAGAAATTGTGTGTGAAATCAGACGGGAACTTTGAGATCTAGGTTCTCCCCGTGTTGGACATCTGGAATCTCTATTGAACTTGTTGGTGAAGTCATTTGGGCATCGGCAAGTTCTCAGCAAATTCCAATTTGAGGGATAGCCTCTGAGAGGCCACACCTAGATTAGATTTTCTTTCTTGTATCACTATGTACACACACTGCACACTCAAGAGTTGGCTTGCAAACACGAGAGCCACTTCACATTAAATCTAACAACTTAAGTAACTCATTAATAAATTAAAAGTTGCCAAGAGCATTTCTCAACACATTTCAGCAGCATTTGGTTATCTCACAACAATCTATTTGGCACTGGTCTACAATCTCCATATATTGCTTATCATTTTCTTTTAGCACATGTATCTATTTTCAAGTTATATCTTTTATGCAAGTACTTTACATGCTTTGAATATTTTCATTATAAGCAATTTCATTTGTTGTCATATATGCTACTAGCGTAGATCTTGTATCTTGATCTTGTTTCATAATAGACTCCTAGAATAATAATTGTGATTAGATTTAGTTTAAGCCTTAGATTCTTTTATTAGGGACTACCCCGTTGGCTTCGCTAGGAGTTGGCCTAGACGGAGGAGTTGAGGATCAGGTGACAGCACCTTGACTCAAGACTTGCCCCGAAGGACACACCCAGTGGATTAAATTTTTTTCCACGTTACCCAAGGTATGTAAAGGCGGCAACACAAACCACACAAAGATTGCCACATCTGGAATGCGAAGTCCTTACTGAACACATGAGGTATGACATGGTCCTTGACCACGTCAAGGATAGTCCTCTTGGCTCTGATGTTCCTCGTCCGAAACTCAGCCAAGAGTACAGCATCTATGGAAGGTACAACGGGATTCTCCACAATATCCCACAACTCTCCCTCCCACAGAATAAGGACTATCTTGGCCTTCCACGGGGACCAATTGCTTGCCCCCGCAAGCCTATCCTCCACCCTCAAACCTGCCACTACCATGGCTGCCATCTGATGCTAAAACTGATATAAAACTGACCAAGTAAATTGAGCAACACTGAACAACACAACATTGCCTCCAACACACAAAACTCAAGTGTGAAAATGAGGCTGCCACACAAGTGAAAAATCTTCCAACTATTTGCTCCAAAAATCAACCACTCACATGCCCTTAGGCTCTAATACCATGAAGAAATTTGAGGATCCTAAGGCTGCCCAACAGGCCTGTCATGTGACCTCTTGTTGGGCACTAAGTTCAAGGCACTTTAAAACTATTTTCCTCACTGTTTTAGGACTGTTTTCTCACTGTCCAAAACAGCCAACAAATCTGAACTTTACCCTCTGAAAATTCTGCCTTAAGCTTATGATTGCATGCTCTTTTGGTACCTCTTTGTGAAGGGTTTATGTAGGATAGTTTTGTTGTCCAAATTAGCTCTTCACATACATCAAAACATACAATACTCCTCTAATATATTTAACAACTACAAAGTTGAAAGTAATAAGCAAACCATGACAAATGAACATAAATGTTTTTGGTCAACATGACCCTAGAAAAACCCCCATGGGGAAAACCAGTAAGAGAGATAGATATGTATTGGAGATCTCAAAGCAAATGTTACAATAAAGAAATGGAACAAAAGAACTTGATACAATAGCAACTCTTCTCAAGATGCTTCGGAGTTCCTTATTTCTTTGTGCCTGCTAGCCTTTGAAGAATGTGCCCTTGCCTTGGTGCGCCCTCTTCAACTTGCTTTGCCTTGCCTTTTCCTTTGCTTTGCCTTGCCCACTTGTTGAATGCACCCAAAAGATAGATGCACCCTTCTCTCTTTGCTTGGTGCACACTATGCCTCTAGTGCGCCCCTCCTCACAAAGAATGCGCCCCCTCACTCCTCTTGTGAACCTTCCTCAAAGTTTGTGCCCTTAGCTTGCCTTTATGCGCCCTCTCTTACACTAGTGTGCCCTCCTCTCAAGCTAATGCCTCCATGCTAGCTTGTGCCCTTAGCTTCTCACTAATGCGCCCTCAAGCATATGTGCCCCTCTCCTCCATGAATGCTCTCATGAACTAGTGTAACCTCCTTGAAGCTTTGCGACCTCCTTTTCCCGAGTGTGCCTCTCTTCTCCAAACCCTCACTTCCTCTCTTCTCTTCACTCAACTCTCTCAAGTGAACAATTGGCCTCCTTTTCCCTCCTTTGCCTCCTTTAGCCTTATCTCAAGGCTAACCTAAAAAACCAAGGGCCCAGATTAGATCTAAGCCTTTCTCCAAAATGAATGGATGAGATTAGATCTCATCATACACTTAAGTTTCCATAGTTCACTTTATGTTCATTAATTCACACTTAAGTGAAATTAATGTCACTTTATGACTTAAGTGAATAAAGTCACTTAAAAGTCAAGACTTAAGTGAATAAAGTCAAAGTGAAATTATAACATAAAGTACAAGCATGAGGGTAACACTTTCCCCCTTTGTGTTTAGAGACTCACAAACACAAGGGGACCACTTTCCAAGTTGCCCAAATCTCAACAATTTTCCTTTCTTGCAGCTCCACTTCCAACAGCTGGAGCAATAACATTAACAGTCATAGTAGCAGCAGAACTCGGAGGAGGACCGACACCACCAACAAATTGTTTTCCCTTCCTTTGAGCTTAAGCAACAATTGTTGATGGTTCAGCCATTGTTTCTGTGGTAAAGCTGTAAAATAATGTTATTGCTTGAGAAATAAAAAATAAAATGGCAAAATTTAGATAACCTAGGGCATAAAATCCAAGATTAACCCCTTTTTTCCTTTGTTGCAAACATTCTTTGGTTTTTTGAGAATGATAGGGAGAAAAAGAGGCCCTAATGCACTTTTCAAGTGCTCGAAAAACCGTAAACACACCTTTATGAGCCTGTGTGCGTCTGACACGTTCGAGACAGGCGTGAACCCGATGTCAAACATGCATGGGACATGTTTTTTTAAACACCTAACCCGTGTGTGTCTAACATGCACTCATGAGTGTCCCGTGTCTTTGCGTGTCGAACACTGGGGAACGGGACACAGGACACTCATCCTAATATGGACAAGTCAAATTTCCTAGATCTGCTCGCAATGATGAAAACACAACAAACAAAATTCCTAACATCCACAAAAAACTTGTCAAAGAGGCCACAAGTTTATTGTCCACTAAAAACTTGACAATCTATTTGTTCAGCGAAGGAAGCATTGTGGTCTGCTCGAGTTGCCACATGCTATAGATCACAAAGTCTCGGGGTAAAGGATCCCCTACTTTGATACCATGTTGGAAACTATTATGAAACATATAGACTCCATGCTATGAAGAAGCACACATGAAAATAAATGAGATTAAATATATTCAACATGGATGAGATAAATCATAAATATAATGTGGTATAAGACCCCCTTATATAGAATTAGAATCTAAAAGATGCAACCACTCGGGGTCACCCTTTATTATAATAACATATTATTATTAGTGATAATAGAAACCACTAAGTCGAGATTATACACTAACAAGAATTTGGTGCCTTCCAATATAACATAATTTGACAGATATTTATTGTCTTCCTAAAAAACACAAATATATAACAAGGCTGCAATGTTTATTATCATGGTTACTACTGCAATGTTTATTATCATTGTTACTAATAGCTCAAAGAGTTTAGGGATAGCTTTAAGGCCATGACAACATCTCAATTTAGCTCAAAGAAACAGAGAATAGGGCAAAAGAGAGAGGCTGCACTTTGGGCAAGTTCCAAGACAGTTCAAGGACAATTGCTGCAGTGAGGCAATGATAAAAGAAGTTTCAAGCAGACTAAGGAGGGTTAGGGCAGCATTGTAGGGGCTAGATAGTTTTCAAGAAATTCAAGGAGAGATGCATGAAGGATTGGAGAAACTAGTTAAGAACACAAATTCAGCTTGTCTTTTTTATGTAGCTATGAGTTGCTTGAGTAGAAAATTTCTATACATCCCCCCAACCTCAAATGTGGCTTTCATAGTGCACTTGCATATTCAGCTAAGTGTGCGCATGCTTATTTGTTTAACAGTTTCTTGACATACTAGTTAACAGATGATTTGATGAGGTCTTCTGTGAGAAACCAAATAGAGTAGAATGCCAAACATATTTGGCCTGTGCAGGGTGTGTATAGCACTATTAGTCATAAGCAAATCAAACAAAACACTCGTCGTGATGCTGGATCACACCTTTATTCTTAGTAGTATCTAATATCTATTTCTAGTGGACCAGTAGATACAAATTGATCTAAGATCTCTAACAAAGGAGATCGATTCTATTTTTTGAGTCAGGCAGGGAAATCTTTAGAGAAATCACCTTAATGAAATACAGACTGGAAGAGTTATATCTGGTGTGTTTTGTGCTTCACGTGCTTAGTGTTCTCTTGTTGTTTTTTATTAATTTTCTGTTTTATTTCTTGCATTGCCTCATTAACCTGCTGACAGGAATGCAGATAGACCATCGTTTGAATCTAGCTCATCTCCATTTATTCTCGACTTTATAGTATGATAAGTTCTTAAACTGTCAACCAGCTCAGCAATCATTTCCAGATTCTGCAAGCAAGAATGTATCGTCTATGTGCTAATGCAATGATACTTATAATCTGTGTTGATCATGTAATGTCCCAGCTCCAATGGGCCATAACCCTATATAATTTATGATAGAATAAATCAACTGAAAATAAACTATCAAAAAATTTAATTATTTATTTTCAAATCTCATGAGAAATTCTTACGGGAAAAAGTCATCTGTCTTCAAAGGCCAGCTTTCATTGGCTGCATATTTTTCAGTAGTGTAGATAGTTGGAGTTGAATAAAATGCATTCACGCGCCCATCCTGATCAAAGATCAAGCATAGGAAGAGATTAGATCTTACTCAACATGCAAAAAAACTTATTAAGTTGAACACAAGGCATATGCATTACTCTTCAACTTCATTACTTTACAACCAATTTCATTTGTGACATTTTCAAGAGTATTATTTTCTGGGTCCAATACATAATTAAAAATTTTAACCTTTGCCACATTGTGGTATGCTTTGATCTGATTGATTTTCATAGGTGGTACCTTCTATATGGATAATATTAACTGAAATATCAAATTTTTAAAATTAGCTCCAAGTTACAGTTTTAGAAGTCGCATGTGTGTATTTAACATGTCACCTTATAATTGTTTTATCAGCAGTCAGTCAACAAGTATATTTTTTTACTGTATAGTTCAGATATGCACACAAATGTGTAAATTGAAAGGCATCCATATGTATGTGGGTATGCATCTGTGGACGTTAATTGAGTTCAGCTTGGGTGTTGTTAACCCCCAGATTGCCTGCACAACTGGATGGTTAAGATCCAGCGAGATCCCATCAGGCTGGTTCTGTTACAGGTGCATCCAGGTCTTCAGTAACCAGAGATTACTTCAGAGTAGGTTTCATGGGATTCTGAGAAACTGCTACTTTTAGCAGTTTTGTTTTTTTCCAGGAATCAGAGTTCTGGGGCCCGCATGACAGATGTTTATATATCCATGGTCTTTGTAAAGAAGCGAGTCTAGTGAGACTGCTTTCGCTTGCATGTGAGATGTTCAGTCTTGCCCGCTTTTTAGCTTTTGCTTTTGCAGAATACAAACTGCTGCTACCTCCCTTCATGCCTAAGTTGCAGGAAATGGTACCCCCCCCCCCCTGTGTCCCCCGCCGAAACGAAACGAAACGAAACATGGATATGGGTACGGTATGGCCGGGAAACACCACCGGCCGTACCGTACGACGTTTCCCGATTTGGAAACGCCGTATGGTACGGACGGCGGCATTTCCCGGCTGTACCAGCCTGTACGGCCGGCGTTTCGAGCATTCTAAAGTGCTATAGAGGCGAAATAAATAAAAAATAGGGGATCGTGGGGCCCCCAAACAGTGAATTATAAAAATTTTTTGCCTTTTCTATATTCTCTAATGAGAATAAAATTGATTTTCTTGCAATATCATTATATTTTTCTTGCAATATAATGTTTTATTTAAAAAAAGGCTATATATATATATATATATATATATATATATATTATATACGGCATTTCCTGCGACGTTTCCATTTTTTGAGGGCATGTTTCGTACCGTCCCGATTTCGGAAACTTAGAAACATTTCCTCGTTTCGTGCAACTTAGCTTCATGCTCAGTGTCTCTTGCTTTTTGCTTTTCACTTTTCTTGAGGAACACTGTTTTTTGGGGCATGTCTATAATTAGCAGTTTCTATGTATGGCAGGTACAGGTTGAATGTTGTGGTTCCGAGCAAGCAGTGGAGTTGTTCAAGGATGTTGGTGGATGATAGAGTGATGGGTCAAGATCAATATTAAGCAGGTGGATGGTCTCCTAGAGTGACACATGGCAGTTTGTTGGATGGTTTCATGTATATGAGGTTTCCAAGGACCAAATCCTAAAAACCCTAACTTGCCCTTGTTTGACTATTCAAAAGTGTTATTCACCTTACTAAAGTTTTGTCATACTCAAAACCTAGATCAAATTCTTGAAAGACAATTGTCATGCTTCCTATTCTAGTTTAAGTCTTGTTATCCCCCACTTTCAGGGATAACTAGGAGATCATGTCTCGAGGCCCACAGGTCCTAGACATGGAGTACCGAGAGCCAGGTCGACTTTGGCATGGCCCTGGAGGGCCCATCTTTTCTCACTTTTAGCGCCTTTACTCTGTCAACAGCAGCAGCATCCATCACCATCGGTTTGTTCTTGTATCGGAGATGGTTCTTGCTCCATGAGGTAATGAGTTCAGTTATCATGTTATGTGTCACTCTAATCCTCAAAACTATTGAATATGTGCATTTAATTCCTTTTGTTTCTAACAAATGCTTGGATCTTATACTTTCCCACTTGACCATGTCTGGGGGATTGACAGGATGCCCTAGTAAGCCTGTGTCCATAGGTTCTGGTTTTCCATTGGGGGGGTTTCTGAAAAGCCATCGTCCACTCCCATCATAGCATCAGCTTTTCATCTTGCTTCCTGCTCACCTATCCCATTACACTTGTCCGAGCACTGGGTTGACCTATCATTTGAGGATTGCACCTTACCTAGTGGGAAAAAGGGGCTAAAGGCCCAAAAGGTAAAAGCGAGCTGGCAAAAGATAAAAGCCTTAGAATAAAAACCTCGAGATGCTTCGCCCAGGGATCCCCGAGAAAGCAATAAAAAGATTCTCAGCAAGAAACAAGAAGGACCCGTAAAATAATAAGACAAGACCTAGTTAGAGGATAGGGGGTCTCATCACGAGCCAGCCTATTAGGTCCATGGGTACCTAGCAGTATGACAATACCAACAGCTGGTTACCACGCCAGGGTAGTGACTCTTAGTTGCTTGGCCAAGAGAAAGGGGGTCTCATCACGAGCCAGCCTTCTCATTTCTGTTAAAGTACTTGTGGGTAATGTTGTCACCATTGGTCACCACACCAGGGCAGTGTCCCCTGATTAGCCTCTTGAAGAACAAGCAATAAAAGAATGAAGAATAAAGAATAAAAGGCATGAATGGGCTTGGAAAAAATTGCATCCAGGACAGGTGCAGCTCACCTTCTACAAAGGCACCCACAAGTAAAGCTTTGCACCCTCTGCTCTCATTGCACCCACTTGCCTGGACATCCCTTATCCACATCACCCACTTGCATGGCTCAGATGAAGTCTCTTCCG
>ML823135.1:211210-222065 GCA_009831015.1 Picea engelmannii
TTGCATCCAGGACAGGTGCAGCTCACCTTCTACAAAGGCACCCACAAGTAAAGCTTTGCACCCTCTGCTCTCATTGCACCCACTTGCCTGGACATCCCTTATCCACATCACCCACTTGCATGGCTCAGATGAAGTCTCTTCCGAAAACTTCCCTCTTCCAGTGGACACTAGCCCAATAGGACGCCCAGTCATTTTCCCCAAACTTGTATTGCAGGCCTGTATAATGTCTTTGAGCTTTTAACTAGGGTAATAGGGGTTTTATGCACATGTTTAATAATATTGATGATGAGATGTGATTGGCATTGCTATGATCCCTATGACTTATGAACCCATGCAGGGCGTAGCTGTTGATGTGCAGGATCATGCCCGACGGACAGGTACCATGTTGGACCGGTCCACATGGGGAGATGATCAGTTTGGACCTCCATGGGGCTAAAGAGCCCACCAAATGGATGTTGGGACCCCATCAAGGGGCAGAGACAGGATAGAGATGGTCAGAGGCTTTGCACCGAAGAAGAGGAGGACGTTCCACCAGAGGCACCCCGGCAGAGCTTGACCTAGGGGGGTTGTGCCTCTTCCATTGGAACGTTGACCTTGGAAGGCCCAAGACGTCACCCATGATGATCATGACGTCATCCAGCCTTGTGGATGTCTTGGGAGGCAAATTTGGCAGTGTTGGCACGTGTGGCAGGTTGGAGAAGCCCAAGGAGGGCTAACGTTTTTCTCTCGGATACTGCATTTGCCCTAGAAAGGGCTAACGTCACCCTAAAAGGGGCATGATGTCTCTCTTTAGCTTGATTAGGGTTTAATTTTGAACATTTAATGTAAAATAGTATGATTTTTAGTATTTTGGCCTTGTCGGCCTTTTTATGATCTAAAAGTGAAATTAGGTCATGGTACAGTATAAATTGAGGGTTTTTACTCTCATTTTTTCATCATCTCTCACTCACTCATTAGTGAGGTCTGAAATTGGCGCTACACTTAGTATTCTTGGCTGAAATTGTGAGGCGCACTTGTTGAGGGAAGGCATTTTTGGATTTCTATTGGCATTTTTGGCATTTCTCTTGATGGAAGGTGTTACAACTAGGGTTTGCTATGCTATTTCTTGGTGAAAGTAGGTAAATTTCTGCAAAACTTCTTAATTGAATGGTTGTATTGTTATTTCTTACATATATTGTTATGATTTGCTGAACAAACCCGAGGTGACAAGCACACATTGTAGGTCCTTGTCTCATGTCCCCGTCAAGATTTTCAGCCATTATTTGAAGAGATAAAGAGCCTAGCCATAGCTACACTATTTTCCTCCTCTTCTTTGTTAGTCGTTTTACTTTCCTGAGCTAAGAAGAAGAAGACGCATCAAGGCCTAGTTCCCCTACACTTTGATGAGTCGATTTTCTAGAGTTTGCTGGTAAAGCCTTGCCATAGCAACACGTTGTCTACAAACCCTCTTTTCTTAGTCTTATGCCACTTTTTGAGCTAGCCATTTTTGCCATTGACCTAAGGAAGGAGGAGAGAGCACTGAGGCCTAGTTCCCCTACACCGAAGCGAGCCTCTCTCCCCTAGGGTTTTGTCCTTGAGGCCTTTCCATAGCAACACCTCAAGGCTTGACTCTCACGTCCTTAGCCTTACTATTTTTCTTGATCCTTCAGCTCCTGCGTCCTCCTTTTGACTCTATAAACCCTAGAAACGCACTGATGTAAGACCAAGCTTGTGAGTATTATGATCAAAACCACTCTCAATACTTTGAATAAAACCCTAACTATTCTAACCCTAGCCTAAAACTAACCCTACTAATTGAATGTTGTCGTCATCTCTTGCTATTAACATCATTGTGCAGCTATTGTCTTACTTGTGAGCAATTGAATGGTTATTTAAGGGCATTACTTGAATGAAGTATTGATTGTAACATTGAATGCCACGTTTTCTTAGCATTTATTGAAGAAGTGACATTATGCATCACTGATATTTTATAAACATTGACTTCGTCAATATTTATTATTCAATTGCTTATACATATCAGATAGTCATCGATTACAAGAAGTACTAACCAAGTGAGTAAGCTTGCATATATCTGTTTCTTGTTGCTTTGTCTCGGGCAGGTGCATCTCTATATTTGGTTATACTTCTCTTTATTGGCTGTTAGCCGGACTATCTGCTCAGTGGTGACTTGTGAGGGGGGAATTTACCTTTTATCTTACAATCCTTTGCCTTCTCAAAACCCCAGGTCACCAGGGACGTCTCCCTTGGGCCTTACCTCCCTAAACAGAAAAAACCTTCCCATCGAGATGACATTGGGTGGGATTGGTTCAAGTTACACCAGTTTGCCTCTTCACATCTATCTTTATCCTAACTACAAACTGTTCGATAACAAGTCCAAAAAGGAGTTGAGGTCACCTTGTCATTCTTAAGTGGCAAATTTAGTAAGTCTGTCCAGCACAAAAAGCTGGCTCGAGTTGTTCATGGTAGTGTTTAAATTTTAAGTCTATCTGTTGGCTTTGTCAAAGAGAAAAGAAGATAAGTTGCTGGCTTTATTTACTTGACTGTTTTTTCTAAATATTTGCCCAAGTAAAAGTTCATTTTTACCTCATTTGGCATGGTCACTTTTAACTCAAAAAATATATGTTTTATCCACCTTATTCCCATTAGGCTTTCACAAAGTTTGCATGTGCTTTATTCACTAGATAATTCGTGGAAGTGTTGAAGGGAATATTTTAGAAGTTCCTACTGAGCAACTTGTCTAGCTTTTTATGAGTTGTAATCTTTCCTCAACGGAGTTCATGGGGGTGTTGTTAAAGCTCATTATTTAGCAAGAACACTGTTAGACTATCAGATGTTGACAAGTACACGTGGTGACAGCAGATCTGACTCACATATTAATTCTGGAAACAGCATTGAAAATTATACAGATCAGTGTACAGGTATGAAGGGAGTCAGCAAGCTGTTGGAGAGGAAGCTGTGGTGGAGGAGAGTTAACAATTTCCCGTAGCAAAAGAAAGTCAAACAGCAGCTACAGAACTGAATATTGGAGGTTTCCGTGAGACAGAATGGTAAATATGGGCAGTCAAGTGCATGAAGGTTGTGGAGAAAGACTTTAAACAGACATTCAACCCACAAAGAAAGGCAGTTTATTCATCAAACTCCAGGTTCCAGCTAGCCAAGATATGGTTAATACTAACAGCTTTTCTTACTGTTATTTTGGGAAATGATCAAGCAATTGGAGAAAGGTTGACTTGATTGAGACAGTTAAAGAAGTCAGACAGAGTAACTCAAATAGTGGTATGATTTCCTACTAATAATTTCTTGAAGGTCGACTTGGGTAGTGTTGCCATCTTATACACACCTTGGGTAACGTGGAAGAAATCTTCAATCCACTAGGTGTGTCCTTGGGGGCAAGTCTCGAGTCAAGGTGTTGTCACCTGATCCTCGACTCCTCCGTCTAGGCCAACTCCTAGCGAAGCCAAGGGGGGTAGTCCCAAAAGAAAATAATTTAAGGCTTGAACCAATCTAAGTACAAGAAATAGAATCTAGGAGTTTATTGCAACAAGAACAGTATATCAATCTAACCTAGCAGCATATGATTCATTCACTTATCAAAAGATACATTTAATAATAATAAAGCAAATGAGATACATACATCAATATATTACTTCAAAGGAAATGCTTGCAATGTAAATACTTGAAAAGTAAATGCTTGAAGCAAATGGCTTAAAATGTAAATATAATGAGATCAATGCCAATATTGCGAGATGTATGCAATGTCACCGAAATGAAGATTGCAATGTGAAAGTCCTTGTAAAATTTTACTTAGAGTTGATTAGGTGGAGTGGTTGTTGTGAATGCAAGCCACTATGTGAGATGTGTGCTAGGTGTTGCAAGAAAAGTAAATCTAATCTAGATTTGGCCTCTAAGAGGCTATCCCTTAGATTGGAGGTTAAACTTGTCGGAGGTCCAACAAGGAGAGTATCCCTCTGACTTCACACACAAGTTCAAGATACTGTCGGATGTCCAACAAAGGGAGAACCTAGATCTCAAAGTTCCCATCTGATTTCGCACACAAGTTCAAGATATTGTTGGATGTCCAACATGTTAAATTATGAGCTTGATTTCTTATGCGGATTATTTCTTTAAATTCTTCAACACTTTGATTCCAAGTTAATACAATTCAACAATATAGAATCATAACTGAATAGCAATAACCATGTAGATACATAAGCATGCACATCAACAACACATATACCCTGGGGAAACCCTATACAGGGAGAAAAGCCCCAGCAAATGATCTTCCTTTATTGCATTAATAATGTATGATCACTTACAAATATCCACCATGAAAAATCTGCTCTTAAATGAGCTTGCCAAGACGACTTTGACCTCACTATAAGACCTGTAAACACAGCGACACCTTGCTGTCCTTTCTCTATTGAAATATACCAGCACTATTACAAGATACTTGATGTCATTTTTCTTCTGTCAAGCTGTCCTTTCTTGTTGTCATGCATCAGCATTGTTACAAGCTAAGTCACCTGGTTCGAATTCGAATTCAAGTTCGACGACCTTGGAATTCAACAAAAATTCGAGAGAGAAAATTTTCGTAATAAAATTCGTCATTAAATTCAACATATTATAAAATTTAAAAATTTAAAAATATATGTAAGTGTAGGGCAGAGGATTCTGTGGCTGCGGCCTGTGGGGAGGAAACTCGTCGAGTAGAGGACTCTGGAAATGGGTCGAGCAAACTCACGGATGAAACTTGTCCGACGGAGGAACCTGGAACTGGGTTGGGCAAACTCACAAAAGAGTATGCAGCTGTATGGAGGGCTGGAGGCAATGAGAATTACGGTCGGTGGTTCGAGCTTGGAATAAATAAAAACCACGGCATGAAAACCAAGCGGAACAAGCGGCTAGGACTTAAATAATAAAAAAATTCTTTTCCCTGATGAATTTCAGGGTCGAATTTGAACGAAACCTCAATTTTTTACCCATTTTACTCGTCGTGAAGTTCAAATTCGAGCTTGATTTCAGGTTTGGCTTGAGATTCGCCGAATCTGGGTTGAATAAATTCGAATTGCCTGCAGATTCGGCAAATTTTGAATTTCTAAGGAAAAAATCAGCAAATGCGGTGACTTAGGTTACAAGATACTTGTTGTCCTGATATGTTGCCTTCTTATAATGATATATACTAGCACTGTAGCAGATACTTGTTGTCCTGATATGCTGCCTTCTTATACTGATATATACCAACACCGTAGCAGATATTTGTTGTCCTTTTCTTTGCTGAAATATACCAGCATTGTAGCAAAGTACCTTCGTTGCCTCTCCTCCTTCACCCTTACACTACATAACACAATGAATGAGAAGAAGGGTCGACCTCTCCTTATATAGGAATGGAGAGATGAAGGAAAGGACTCGAATTAGCAGATAATGCGAACTAACTCAGCATGCACATGTCATGCATGCAACATGCGACAAACTTGACAACTTTGACTTTGACCTAGACATGCAACTTTGACTTTTACCACTCGACTCTTTACAACATGAGTTTAACAACTCATTCAAATCGACTCTTATCATGGAAATTCAAATTTCTCTTCATGGTGGATAATGTTACATGTGCCAACGCACTAGATCAATACATTTACATCATTTGCAATATCAGGAAAATCTTTTGTTTCTAGCTCATAGGAATGTTACGTTCAACCTAACTTTTGTTAGATGCCTTGACTTTTTCTCATGGCTCACAAGGCTTGACTAGGCTCACAGAGGTTGTACGTTCCCCCTGACTTTTGCACTAGTCTGTCTATGCTCACAAAGGTTGTATGTTCCCCCTGACTTTTGCACTAGACTGTCTATGCTCACAGAGGTTGTACGTTCCCCTTGACTTTTGCATTAGACTTACATAGCATCTCATTCGTCCTGACTTTTGGTTTAACTCACAGAGGTTGTACGTTCCCCCTGGCTTTTGTCAATACCTCACAAGACTGGTTGATTCTCCAAAACTCCCTGGCTAGCCTCAAGGTGGCCCATATGGCCTCTCATTGGAGAATGATTGTCGATGCTGCCAAATTCAACACTCCCTCTCAACGAGGGAGTCATTCTCAACCACACCAAGCTTGCCTTTCAACTGCACAAATTGTCTCAATGGCAATGGCTGGGTTAGGATATCAGCTACCTTCTCGCTCGTGGCTATGTACTGTAGCTTTACAGTTTTTCTCTGGACGAAGTCTCGAATGTAGTTGTACTTCATGTCAATATGTTTTGACCTGTCGTGAAATATCAAGTTCTTTGTCAATTTTATGTAACTTTGATTATCACAGTGAACCACCGTCGTCTCGAGCTTGTCACCAAACAACCCAGAAACCAATTTTCTGAGCCATACTGCTTCCTTGCCGACATCACTTGTTGCAATGTACTTAGCCTCTGTTGTACTACGTCACCTGTGCAATGGATCCTTGTTTCCTACTTGACCAAGAGATTATAGTGAATCCTAAACTGAAGCAGTATCCGGAAGTACTCTTCTGGTCCACTGGGCTTCTTGCCCAGTCAGCATCTGCATACCCATGCAAAAATAGACCACCACTAGATGTATATCTCAAATCATAGGTAATGGTCCCTCTGAGATATCTCAAGATGTGCTTTGCTGCTATCCAGTGTCTCTATCTCGGTTCAGCCATGAACTGACTCATTGCAATTACTGCATAGCATATATCTAGTCTGATATGGATCATATACATCAATGATCCAATTAGTTGCCTATACATGGTAGGATCCACCAAATCTGAGCCTGTATTAGAATCATGCAGCTTCCTCAGGTTGGTAATCATCGGAGTAGACATGGATTTACAATCCATCATACCAAACCTCTTTAACACATCCACTGTGTATTTTCCTTGTGCTAGAAATATCTCGCCATGTCTTTGCCACACTTCCAATCCTAGGAAGTAATGCATCAAGCCTAAGTCTTTCATCTCAAATTCTGAGATTATCTCCCTCTTACACCAGGCTATTATCCCTTCATCTCCTGCCAGAAAGAGATCATCAACATACAAGATTAGTATAACAAGTTGGTTCCCTCTTACCTTGAAGTACAGATTCGCATCAGCATCACTTTTCTGAAAGCCTGGGCTTTTAAGAAAGCCATCAATCCTGTCATACCAAAATCTAGGAGCCTGCTTAAGACCATACAAGGCCTTCCTTAGCTTCCATACATGAGTGTCTTTGATATGCAGTACAAAACCATCTGCTTGTTCCACAAAGACCTCATGTTCAATCTTTCCATTCAAGAATTTTTTGTTTACATCCATCTGATGTAGTTTCCAACCAAGAACTGAAGCTAAAGCAATAATAACTCGAATGGAGGTATACCTGGCTACAGGGGCAAAGGTCTCTTCGTAGTCAATTCCTTCTTTCTGAGTGAAGCCTCTGGCTACAAATATTGCTTTGAACTTTTCCACACTCCCATCGGCTGCATGTTTGATCTTATAGATCCATTTGGAAGAGACCACTGATTTGTCCTTTGGCCTCAGCGTAATGTCCCAGACATTGTTCTTTAGAATAGACCTGTATTCCTCAAGCATGGCATCCTTCCATACTTGTAATTTATCTGCTTCTTCAAATGAAGAAGGTTCAGCATCACTAATGTTGCTCATCAGTGCAACATAGCCTCCAAACCTATGAGGCCTCTTACATTCCCTGAACGTTCCTTTGGGAGAAGCTATCTTTTCTACTTCCTACACTGTTTCTTTAAGCCATCCTGGCTTCCTTTTGGCTGGAGGTTCTTCAAGAGTTCTTTCCAACTCTTCAACAGGTTCTAGGGGCTCATCACTTGGCCTTTCATGAGGTTCCTCCCTCTGATCATCTGACTCTTCATTTCTAGAAGAGGGAGAAGCTAGTTGAACTACTTTTGATTCCTGTTGTAGCTCTCTGGATTTCCTAGATGCGGCTTCCTCATGGAAAGTGACATCCTTGCTTACCTCCATCTGCCTCTGACCTGGTACATATATCCTGTCAGCCTTGGAGCTCTCCCTGTACCCCACAAAAACCCCTTTCTTGCTCGAGGGTTCCATCTTTGTCCTCTTCTCCTTAGGGACATGAATGTATACAGGACATCCAAATATCCTTAGATGCCCTACTTCAGGTTTGATCCCAGAGAAGACCTCTTCTGGAGTCTTGTCCTTCAAGATAGCATGTGGACACTTGTTCTGAATATACATAGAAGTGGAGGTAGCTTCTGCCCATAACAAATTTGGCGGATCCTGGTCAAACATCATGGCTTTCGCTGCCTCACAAATTGTCCTGTTTTTCCTCTCAGCAACACCATTTTCCTGAGGGTTATATGGCACAGTCAATTGTCTCTTGATTCCTGCTTCCTTGCAGAAATCCTCAAACTAGAGAGATTCAAACTCTCTTCCATTGTCTATTCTAAGGGTTCTGATGTGTTTCCATGTCTGCTTTTCAATAAAGGCTTTATACTCTTTGAATTTATCAAATGTGTCACTTTTAGCTTTAAGAAAATATATCCAACATTTTCTTGAGTAATCATCCATAAAAATGACATAATACAAACAACCACTAAGTGAGAGAGATGGCATGGGACCACATACATCAGAATGAACCAGATCTAAGATGCCTTGAGCTCTGTTGTCACTACTAGGAAATAATTTCTCTATATTTTTATCTAGCATGCATCCTTTACAAATTTCATATTTACTAAGAGAAATAGAGGGCATGCCACATACCATGTTTTGCAGATCTGGAAGTGCTTTATAATGAAGATGTCCAAGTCTTCTATGCCACAACTCGTTAGAGCTAGTCGCATCATGAGCCAATGCATGAACTAATTGTCCTATCACGACGTACAGTCCACCTCTGTGAGTCCCAATAGGTTTTGTTGTACTCAAGTGGCTACCTTTAGCCCACAGTAGTGCCTTCCTGTCCTTGATCACCCAATATCCATTGTCCTCAAGGGTTGCAACTGATAGAAGATTCTTCTTGAGCCCTGGAACATATAATACTTCATCAACATGAAGCCTAGCCCCAAATTCCAATCTGAAGGAGATAGAACCTACTCCCTCTATCTTGTAACATTTGTCATCCCCAAGCTCAACCTACTCTGCAAAATATTTTCTCTTGAAATCTGAGAGGATCTCCTTGTACCATGTCATGTGCTTTGATGCACCATTGTCTACTAACCAAGTTTTCGGCCCCGTGAAAACTGAACTGGATAAGGCAAAAACCAGGTAATATTCTTTTCTATTTTCTCTCTCACTAGGAGGACTTTTTTGTTTTCTTTTGGATTCAACATCCTCAGTAGTTGAGGCATGATGTTTCCCTTTCCTTGGATTTTTCTTCCTATACCAACAATCTCTAGCAAAATGAACCAACTTATTGCAACTAAAGCATTTAATCTTAGATGTATCAATACTTTTTCCTTTGAATGTTCCTTTGGTGTTTGACTTCCTCTGAGAGCCTTTCTGGAAAGTGACTTTCTTCTTTCCCTTGAATCTTGATGCTAATGTTAAATGCTCTTCTTTGGTTGGCTCGCTCCCGGTAGCAGTGTGACTCTCCTCTTGGAGGCAATCATGCCATAACCTCTCAAACATGGGTTGAATCTCTCTCCCACTCACACTGAATACGAAGGTCTCCCATGAAGAAGGAAGACCATCAAATATGGCCTGCACTAAGTCATCATCGTCCACTGTGACACATGTGACCAGAAGTCGATCTTTGATCTGGGTTATTCTAGAACAGAAAGATGCTACTGATTCACCTTTCTCCATCTTCAAATACTTAAGCTTGTGCTTAAGTGTCCTCTTCTGACTTGGAGCCTATTTCTCATACAGATTCACCAAGGTATCCATACAATCCTTGGCAGTCATTAACGAAGTCATCACTGGCATTATATTGTCTTTGACTGAGTCAAAGATGATTTGCTTGGCCTTTGTTTGACTCTTCCTGAAGGCCGCTCTTCCTGCATTAGTAGTGGGTTCCTCCACCATTGTGGTCACATACTACTCAAGATCGTGCTCCTGCAAAATATTTGTTATCCAGAGCTTCCACACATTGAAGTTGGAAGCTCCTTCAAGCCTATCCTCAGCCCTCACTGAAATGGAGGATTCCATGGACCTCACATTGAAAACTTAATCAAGCTTGCTTGGATCTGTGTGTACCTACTACTGCACTTTAAATTCTTCAACACTTTGATTCCAGCTTAATACATTTCAACAATATAGAATCATAACTGAATAGCAATAACCATGTAGATACATAAGCATGCACATTGACAACACATATACCCTGGGGAAACCCTATACAGGGAGAAAAACCCCAGCAAATGATCTTGCTTTATTACATTAAAAGTGTAGATCACTTACAAATATCCACCATGAAAAATCTGCTCTTAAATGAGCTTGCCAAGACGACTTTGACTTGACTATAAGACCTGTTAACGCAGCGACACGTTGTTGTCCTTTATCTACTGAAATATACCAGCATTGTTACAAGATACTTGCTATCCTTTTTCTGTTGTCAAGTTATCCTTTCTTGTTGTCATACATCAGCATTGTTACAAGATACTTGTTGTCCTGATATGTTGCCTTCTTATACTATATATACCAGCACTGTAGCAGATACTTGTTGTCCTGATATGTTGCCTTCTTATACTGATATATACCAGCACTGTAGCAGATATTTGTTGTCCTTTTCTTTGCTGAAATATACCAGCACTGTAGAAGAGTACCTTCGTTGCCTCTCCTCCTTCACCCTTACACTGCATAACACAATGAATGAGAAGAAGGGTCGACCTCTCCTTATATAGGAATGGAGAGGTGAAGGAAAGGGCTCGAATTAGCAGCTTGAA
>ML823135.1:229960-244998 GCA_009831015.1 Picea engelmannii
GGAGGAAAAAGCTAAGTTATAAAGTGACATTGAGTAATTAAAAAGTGACTTGAAGAACAAAGTAAATTAAACCTTATAAAGTCACTTTAATCACTTAAGTGAAGTAAAAAGATAAAAGGGTCATCCAAAAAGATAAAAGGGTCATCCTAAAAGGTAAAAGGGTAAGAAAAAAGGTAAAAGGGATAAAAGAAAGATGAGATCTCATTCTCTCATAATGTTTATGATTATTTGATTTGATTTGGAGAGCTCTTGGAGCCTTTGAGGGTTTGGAGCCTAGTAGAAAAAATCGTCGATTAATCGGCAAAAATCGTAAAAATCGTGAGTTTTAAGTGAGGCGATTTTTTGAAAAATATAAATCACGATTTGAGTTTTTGAAAACATCGGCAATTTTTTCCAAAAAATCGCGACTTTTTGCAAAAACTCGGCTAGTCACACCTAGGCCGCAAGTTTAAAAGCCTGATTCGGTTTTTTTTGGGTCATTTTGTTTTGCAGTTTGTGTGAAGCAGCAAGGGAAGAGGTGTGTGGAGGCAATCAAGCATATTTGACGTGTGCAAAGGAAGGGTAGTGAATTCATCCACAAAGTTTTAAGATTTTTGTGGTGGAGCAAGGTTCAAACTTCAACCAGTTGGATCTTTGAAATTTCCATCCACAACCTCCAAGCACAGGGATGTATGCCCTTCCCAATTTGTATGCTAATTGTTTCCATACACTTGCATATTTTATTGCTTCTTTGTTTGCTTAGATTTAGTTGTTGTTGTTTTTTTTTATCATCTTGCCAATAATTTATAGAACAAACAAAATGCAAGGGGTTTTTTGGAAAATTTCAATGGGGTATTTAACTTGTTTTTCTAGTTTTTTAGCCACCTTGTTGATGCCATTTTTCATGGCTAACATTCTTCTTTGGAAGGCTGATTTTTTAAATTAATATGCTGCATTTTTTTTTCAAGTGGGGTTTAATGTTTTTTTGTGTGTTTTTTTTCCCTAGATCCATTCCCATAGCACTAAGCAAACATGCCTAGGGCCTTAGATCCACTATGGGAGTATGGTGAACCTGAAAATGGAACAAAGAGAAATTATTTAAATTGCAAATTATGTAGAGTACATATGACAAGAGGAGTATACATGTTGAAATACCATTTGGAAAAAATCTCGGGCCATGATGTTGGGCCTTGTCTAAATGTGAGCTCAAAGATTATGAGAGCTTCCCATGATTCAATTAATACAAACGAAAGAAAGAAGGAAGAGGCAGTTGCAAAGAGAGATGAAGTTGCAGCTTTTAAGACATATCAAAGTTCAGGGATATCTGCCAGTGCCACTGAGGGTAGTGGGAGGGGCTCCACAACCACATATTCACCTGCTGGGAGGATCCATCTTTCTTTGTTCCAAGAACTGGAGCTGGAGCACAACCATCAATTAAATCAATGGTTAAAAAAAGGGAGCAGTAAGAAGCAAGCAGGTTAATGGGGAGGTGTCTTTTCTGGAGTGACTTACCTCTCACCATCACCAGAAATAACCCATTTTGGTAGCCGATGTGTGATGCCATTGCAGTTGTTGGCCCGGGGTATAAAGCCCCCTCATATGAGGAGTTGCGGGGGACTATTATTCAAGCAAAGAAGAAGGACATCAATGCCAGGTTGGCGGAGTTCAAGGAATCATGGGAAATCTCCAGGTGCACAGTGATGTCTGATGGATGGACAAATGGGAAGAGTAGGACCCTTCTCAATTTCTTGGTACATTGTCCTAAAGGTTCGATGTTCATAAAATCGGTTGATGCATCCACACATGTGAAAGATGCAACATTATTATGTGAGTTGTTGCATGGGTTCATCGAGGAGATTGGTGCACACCATGTGGTGCAAATTGCGACAGATAATGCAGCTAATTATGAGGCTGCTAGTAGGATGCTTATGGAGAGGCATAGCACAGTGTTTTGGATTCCATGCGTTGCACACTGCATTGATTTGATGCTTGAGGATGTGGGGAAAATTCCTTCATTAAGGAGGTGATTGATCAGGAAAAGAGCATCCCTAAGTTCAAATATAACCATGGTTTTGTTCTCAACCTCATGAGGACACACACCAAAGATAGGGAGTTGCGACATCTGACAGCCACACATTTTGTGACACACTTCCTCACCCTCCAATCTTTGCTTCAATGTCAATATGAGTTGAAGCAAATGTTTGTTTCTGGTGAGTGGCGTGATTGCAGATATAGCAGGAGAGTGGATGGTAGAACCATTGCTAGATTAGTGTACAGCAACTCCTTCTGGGAAGGAGTAGAAGAAATTTTCTCAGTTGTTGAACCTTTGGTAAAGGTTCTGAGATTGGTTGATGGCGATAAGCTCATAATGGGCTATTTGTATGAGGCCATGGATAAGGCCAAAGAATCTATCTGGGCTTATTATGAGGGAAAGGGTACCCCTGGGTACAACAAACAGATGATGATATGGCACTTGATTGATAGTCGGTGGACCGAAATGCTCCATCAACCCATTCATGCAGCAGCGCTTTTCCTCAACCCTGCATTTTCCTACAAATGCAACTTTGACTTTGATGGCGAGGTGATGGATGGCCTCTTTACTTGTCTTCGGAGGATAGTACCCGATGCTGGCACTCGCGATCAAATAAATCGCGAGATAGAGATGTATAGAGAATGTGATGGATTATTTGGCTTTGAAGATGTAGTCAGGCTAAGGACCACTTTGATGCCAAGTAAGTCATTACATTTTTAAAATTCAATTATGTATTTTAAATTTTAAAATTTTTATTTTTATTTGAAAGTTAATTATGTTCACTGTTTAAAACTTTAATGTTTTCTTTCTTTCTTATTTGTTGCAAATGTTTGGTGGAGGAACTATGGCACAAAAGCACCAAATTTATGAAAAGTTGCCATTATAATACTCAGTCAAACCTGTAGCTCTTCGGGTTGTGAGCGCAATTGGAGTATTTTTTACAAAATACACTCCAAAAGACACAACAGGTTAGAAGATAGAACTTTAACAAAGCAATTAGCCAATTACATTTATTGTAATTTAAATTTATAACCCTCGACACTCATTAAGTTTTTTTAATTTTATGACCCTCTTACAGGTTGCCATTCCCACGTCTTAATGACTTGGTGTATGTCCACTACAATCTCCAACTTTGGATGAGGTAGATAAAGAAAGAGCCAGAAGTGGATGCCATTTCTTTGGACAATATTGATATATTGTCTAAGTCGAGGGTGGAGGTTGAGGTGCCTCTCTTGGATGAGGCACCTGGATGGTTAGAGGAAGGGGAGCAAGAGCAGCAGCAAGAGGATGAGGAGGACGAGAACGAGGAGGAGGAGGAGGAGCTTCATCCATACACCATAGAGGATGATGTTCCAACTGAAAATGAAACACCATCTTCTACACAGTTGGAGTAGCTAGTCCTCCATCCATCATTGATCACCATATAGTTAATACACGACCAAGACCTTTTGCCTCTAGTTCAAGGCCTAGCAAACAACCCGTGATCTTTTCCCGTAAAAGGGGGAGAGAGCATTGATATCATATAGCTAGTTGCTAGTTTTGGGACATATACATTTATATATGTGATCATTGATGTCATTTTGTATTGGTTTCAGACTTTCAGTATCGACTTTGATGTATCAGTTTTTATTTGGCATCCACTATATCATATATATCAGTTCTTTCTCCATATTTATGTGCCTATATGTTTATATGATGTTGTTGTTGCTTTATATATTGAAAAATGTTTAAAATTTTGAAAAAAATGAATAAATTATGTATTTTTTAATGTTTGTCGAGGTTTTCCGATTTTTTTCGATTTTTCCGATAAGATGTTTTCAGGACCCTTGCCGATTTTTTGCCGATTCCAATGTTTTCTACAATGGTTTGGAGAAAACCCTGGCTTGGATTGGTTTTGGTGGTGAAAGATTCCACCCTAGCTAATCAGGTTTCGGTGGTGAGAGATCCACCCTAGCCATTAGTGGGGAAGACCATACAGGTTTTCTACTTGGTTTTCATTGTTGAAGAATAATTCCTTATTTGCAGCAGTTGTATGGCAAGAGGAGGCCGCACTCTTAGTAAGGGAGGCACATTTACTTGGTACAGGATGAGTTCTGAAGTAGAGGGCCGATTTCTATGGTAAGGATATTAAATAATTGAGTGTGGGTCGAATTCTTCAGTTTAGAGGCCGAGTTTTCCTTGTGGGGGGCGATTTTCCTCCAACAACAACTGATTTCTTCTTGGTAGAGGCCGCCATTCCATTTTGCAGGGTCATATTTCCTTGTTGGGCCGAATCCGTTGTTGGGCCGAATCCGTTGCTTGCTAGGTCGAAATATTGTTGAGGGGCTGAGTTTCTTTATGCTGAGCGAATATTCTTTGGAGTAGAGGTCATGTGTCATTGTTAGGGGGCGTATTACCTTGGTTGGGCCGAGTTTCTTACTGTTGGGTAGAGTTCGATTTGTGGAGGGGCCCAGTCTTCTCTAGGAGGGCCATTTTTGGTTGCAGCAGGCTGTAACATTTTTGTGGAGGTCATTCCTGTGTATAAGAGCCATAGTTTCATTGATGGAGATGATCTGGACCCCTTGATTAACCTGCACATGTAACAGGTCAGCTAAGGAATAAAATCAAATCTGTTTTAGTGATCTTACTGTTGTTTGGTTTAAGTTATTTTGATTTCCATCTTGTTGTTATCATTTGTATGCACTATGCACAATGTATTTGTTCTCAAACCCTTCTTTACCCATTGAAACACATAAACCAACAAACCTATAAAATAACAACATCAGTAAAGGGGTTTACAGGAGGCTGGAAAATGTTGATAAAGTGTTTGACAGAAGTTCCCTATCAACAATAAACATGCAGGAACAGAAGAGGACTTTTGCAGTGAGTTTAGGTGTCTAACAGTGTTTGACAAAAGCCCCAGTTCAGAAATAACTTAAGAACACTACAGCAAACAGAGGAGTTAGTACAGTGAGTTTGCGCATAATTAGCAAAGTGTTTGACGAAATTCCCAACCAGAAAACCACTAGGATATTGCAACAGCAAGCATTGATTTATACCAGCAGTATAGGAGGGGCATTACAGTGGTATCAGAGCAGTGTAACTTCCCAGCCTGTTGGTCTGAAATTCGTGGTGTCATTGAATGAAGATGAATGGGTCGATAGACTCTTTAATGCAGGAGGTAAACTTGAATACCTATTCCAGCCAAAAGATATTCTTCCCAGCACCTTGGAGGAAGTTGAGGGTTGTTTACATATGGTGAATCAGTCACCTTCTCAGGGAAAACAAGCAACCATGATTTCGGCAGCATCTTCATTGGGTAAGCAAAAGTTGTTGAGAAACACCGATAAAGAGATAAGACTCATGGTCACTTCATGTTTGAGTGAAGTCATGAGAATCTCAGCACCTAAAGCTCCTTACGATGATAACATAATGAAAGAGATATTTCAGCTATTGGTGGATAGTGTCCAAAGATTGGATGATGTCACAGGTTCTCAATTTACTAAGAGGGTTGCCATACTTGAAACATTTGCAAAAATCAGATCTGGTAATATCATGATAGATATGGAGTTGAAACCTGAATGATCTAATTCTCAAAATGTTTCGTTAATTCTTTGCTACCATCAGAAAATATCATGCTAGCAATGTTATTACAGCCATGCATTCCATCATGACATTGATTGTTAGTGAACGCGATGAAGTGCCCCAGTCACTTTATTCTATCTTATTGGCTAACAGGTTGAAGGGTGATCAAAAATCCTTATACGTGAAGCAGGTCCTAGCTGAAATGGTGATTGCTCAGTGTGAGGAGAAGTTGAAGCCTTTCTTAGCCCATGAGGAGCATGAGGAAGAAGAGGAATTCATATCAGAAATTTCTGATGGGGAAGATGCCTTGTCACACAAGGAATGTATAACAAAGACCCAGGATGACCTCTTAGACATGCATGCAACTTCTATTGATGAGTTGGTTCATGAGAGAAGAGACAAAACAGCAACCTTGATTGTAAGTTCAGTGCAATCTAATTAGAATTTTGTGACTATCGGGTTCCTTGATTACATTAGCGGAGTAGATGCAAATGATGACATTGTTGGGACCACTAATGCACTTTCAAAAGAAGAGCATGTTGAAGTCTTCAAGTCAACCTATGACGTTGGTTCAGATGGGTGTTGGTTTGATTTCCAAACAGAGCCTATGGAGAGGAATGTTCATGATAGTTTCGGTCTCTCTGATTGGGAGAGTGATTTGTTTGGAGGATCAAACACTCATGAGATATGTTGCCGCATTATACACGCCTCAGGTCACGTGGAAGAAATCTTCAATCCACTGGGTGTGTCCTTGGGGGCAAGTCTCGAGTTGAGATACTGTCACTCGACACTCAACACCTCCATCTAGGCCAACTCCTGGCGAAGCCAAGGGGGGTGGTCCCTAAGAAAATAAACTAAGGCTAAGTAATCTATTGCACAAAATAAATCTAGGAGTTTAAAGAAAGCAAGAACAATACAAGTAAATATACTCTAGCAGCATATAATGACAACTATGAAGATCCCGTATGCTATATGTATTAAGCAAATCAAATACTTCAATATGAATGATAACAACTGATAACAAGAAATTGAAAGTACTTAAAAGTAAAAGTTGATAAGCAAAATGGAAATAAAGTGGACCAGTGCCAATAGTAAGATAGTTGTTGCAAGAATGAAAGATATATTGTGTGTGCTCTTGACAAATTTTATTATTAAGGTAATTGCTTGAATTAGTGGGTTTATTCGTGCAAACACCTGTGCATGTAGTTGCAAAAAGGAAATCTGATCTAAATGTTTGGCCCTTTAGAAATTATCCCTCAATTGGGTACAAAGAACAATGTCAGAGGTCCAACGAGGAGAGAACAAATCTCATTAGAGAGTATCCCCCTGACTTCACACACAAGTTCGTTGTAGGATCCCAAGTGAACAATAATGTCTATTGGATTGTCCTATTAAACTACTCCGCATTGACCAATGCCCATTATGTATGGAACCCAAGATCGAGCAAGCTCGCAAGGGTCAAGAACATACTAGGGTTGCTGAGGGGATGGTTTATTTTCCAACTTGAAATTGCAAAAATGAAATTGCAAAAGGAAATCTATTCTAACCTAATCTAGGAAAATGAAATCTAACTACTGTTTTGCAGTGTTGTGGGTTTATTTTATCCTTTTAAATAAGCAAAATGAAACAATGACAGAAAAGATATCGATCCCCCCTGGGGGATTGAAACTGGGCATTGAGTAGCCCACTGATTTAATTAATGATTTGCAATCTCTTTTTTGGGAATGTTTGCGATCCTTTATAGAAAGAGGATCAACAAGCTTACAAGTTTCAAAAATTTATTATGAATAGAGGAAAGTTGTTTCCAGAGGTCCCGGATGTTCCAAATCCTCCAAAATTGGGTAGAGTCTCCTCCTATCTGCTCACTAAACCTACAAAAACAGCAAGTAAAGAGCAATGAAGATGCCCAAAATGGTTGTGGGCAACTTGCAAAAGAGTGTTAGAATTGTACAAAAATTTATCAAATAAAACCTATGATAAATTTGTGAAATTTCTAAAACCCAGCAAAATGAACCAATATTTCCAACAATATTTCACTCAGAAATTATTTTCTCCTTTTAATTTAAATTTCTGGAATTGTTCTTTAGTGGCTACATCTAGGTTTCTTCACAAAATTTTAAATGCACAGCAGAAAATAAATCTGATCAACAATGAAGAATATAACATCAATCACAACCATGAGCGACACAAATATTTTGGGTAACTAACCCCGGGAAAAACCCAATATGGGAAAACCCGTTCTTTTGTTTGTGGATTTTTATTATGCAACAGAAAGAATACAGAGATCTCTTACTGTACAGATCGATTTCTCCAAATGACTAAGCAAAACCCTAGTACAAACCCTCTCAACAAATCGTACGGCCCTATGTCAAATTAGCAAGCCAAACCTCGCACTGAAAAGCTCATGCGTAAGCCTCTGCGTCACCTGTATAGTGTCGTACGGCTGCCTACGTCAGCTCTGCATCACTATACGACGGCTCTACAAATCTGAAGTGTACGGGCTCTGCCAAACGCTGAGATGAAGTTGATCCACCTATGAAAAATCTCCTCCGTCCTCTATGTAAACTTCCTCCAACAAACCCTTGAGCAATCTTCTTCACTCTCCTGAAAATCGCCCTCTCTCAAGTGAAAATACTCCCAACCACCAAGTCGACTTTTTTTTCTCTATTGAGCAAGCGAAAACCCTATCTCCAACATGATTAAGGGATGAGATCAACCTTCATCCTCACAATGAGATGGATGGCCAGGATTAAAAGACCATCAATTAAATTATTTTCAATTTTAACTTTATAAAAAAAGTACTCAATAAGTCAACATTAAAATATAACACATTTAAGTGACTTTTTTCTAAGTAAACTTTAGGAAAGATGTTAATACATCAACTTGGCTAAGTTTCATTGTCCTCTACCATGCTAGGACGCGACACATGGAAGAAGACCTTATGAGTTACTCTTCTCAACAAAATTAACAAACTAGAGACTAAGAAAGCAAGCTAATGGCAAGCCTTCTTAGTAATTTTACTTGCTGTCCTAAAACCGCAAGTAAAATGGCACTAAGATTGCCAAATTTATATGTAAAGCACTTCAGATATGAAACACCCTTTAGCCTTGAAAGATTTAAATGAAAACTTGCTAAAAGATGAGCCTTTTGCATGCAAGATCTACTTAAAATTTTGACGGATCTATACATGTATGCTTTGCATAAATAACGATCTATTTAGAATTTGCAAATGAGCCTATGATCTTTATGTATGCAAGTAAAAGTAACTGAAAAAAGATGTAGATTTTCTTTGAGAATGAGAAAAGAAGAAGCTTGTAGCTTGGAATCCTTGGGCAATGGAGTTTTCTTGATGGAACAAGAACTATGTCTTTCTATAAATCTTGAAGTATGAGGAAGATGCAACCTAGCTCAACCTCCTCTTCAAGTATGAAAACTTGCAAACTTTGAAATTCCTTGCAAAGAAAAATTGTTAAAAGTTTGGTGCCACATACAAAAGAAGCTTAGAAAGCATGAGAATTAACCAAAATAGACATGCAATTTAAAGAGATCTAATGTAAGTGGACAATAAGATTATGAAGCAACCTAGCTTTTCTAATCTTATCCTATTAGGAGGCAACTCTGTTTCGAAGGCAAAATTTCACCAATTATAATGCAAAAAATTACAAGAAAGATTATACCTCATATTTAGCACATTGACATGGCAAATCCACACATGAAGAGCATTACATCAATCTAGCCTCCAAAGCCTTTTATTCCAAATGAAATGATAGTACAATAGAAACAATACCACAAGTGTTTTCTCCCCAAGCTCCAACTAACTTGATAAAGGGAGAGAGAGCTTCATTATATAGCAAGGGGGGTGCACTTCCCAAGGAGGGAGGGCACACCACTTGGAGAGCAAATGAGAGACAAGGGTGAGTGGTTAGGCTGCCACCTCTCTCCTAACTCCAACAACTCACCACATGTCAGAGATGGAAGGTGAGAGAGGTCGCCACCTCTCAAGAGGTAGGCGCCTCTCTCCAAGAGTGCACCACCTCTTGAGAGGGGGGCGCACCTCTCCCTTGGGAAAAGCCTCCAACTCATGACCACACTCAAACAACTCACCCATAACTCTTTCTCAAGTGCCAACAAGGCTTAGTGAACCGATAGAGAGGGTGAGTTAACTCGAAACATGTCCTCGACATGTTTCCCAAAAAATAGCACTGCTGATTTTTTGTCTTTTTTATGTCTTTTATTTCCCTTTTGTGAGAGAAATTGACTTTTAATGATTAAAAATCATTATTTTCATTCACAAAGGGGGTACATAAGTAAAGTGGGTATTCTAAGCAAGAAAATGAATACCCGCAAGGTATATGATGTCTCCTAGTACCACTTATTTGACTTATACATAAATTACAATTAAAATATCTCGTTTTTGTGGGAAATTTTTTATTTGTTGAAAACATTAAAAAATCCTAAGGGGGACTTAGCGCATTTCCATAAGACTCAAAAGTGATGATTAGCATGGTAATATACATTAGACAGTAGACTTAGACAACCTACTAAGGCCTAGCCACTAGGACATGAACATTTCCAGGTCCTATCAAGCTTGTAAACTGGGTCTGTCTTTGACCACGGATTGACTCTAAGTTTCAACTGTTATGTAAGGTATTTGTTGTTGTTTTAGGATAGCCAACAGTCCAAGAACTTCTTGCTGATTTGTTACAGTTGCACTTCCAATTTTAGGTGCTCTAGCATGTAGTTTTAGTAACCAGAAGTTAGCACATGCATACTAAAATAAGTACAACACACATAAAGATCTTTACAGCTGAAAATGAACAGATCTAAAAGACTAGCACATGCATTTTTGTACACAGGTATTTTTGGTCAACATGACCCTGGATAAAACCCCCCCGGGGGAAAACTAGTGTGGGATATCTGTCTATATAATGATGATTAAATCAAGAGATACAACAAGTAATGAAATACAATGGAACCTGTATACATAGCAAGCTCCTCACGAGCCTTCCCACAAGAACCAAAGAAAGAAGTGCCCAAACTGTGGTGCGCCTTCTCCCTTTGTTGCCCTTTGTACTGAACTGAAGCGCCTTAGCTCATCAGTAACCCAATGAAGAAATCCCTCCACAGGAATGTCCTCTCATGTGCTGCCTCTCCACTGAAACTGTCAGAGCTCGAATCCTCCAAGAAGATCTGCTACCAGGTAGCTGCCAGTCCTCTCAACATGTGTGCCCTCCTCCTAGCAAAAATGATCACCAGAAATAAACTAAGCTATAAACTGAATGTATCTCTCCACAGAAACAAGTGCCCAAGCTCTCCTCTCCCTATGCATCAGACCTCATCCTGATCTAACAAGTACTCCTTCTCTAATGAGCAAATGATGGATAATAAATGCGCCCTCCTCCTCAAGATCCGCCCCTCCTCCATATGCATGCTCCCTCTCAAAAGTGAAGGCTAAGACTCCATGGAAATACTCTCCATGCAAGCTCCAAGCAACCAAGAGCCTCTCCTCAAGCTCTCAAGGGTTTCTCTCAAACCCTCATGAAGTGCGCCCTCCTTCTCCTCAAGAAATGCGCCCCTCTTCTCTTCTCCAAAAATCTCAAGTGAAGAATGAGTCTCCAAAATGCCTTTACCCTCTCTTTAACCTCCTCATGCCAACCCTAAAAGATCAATGGCCTAGATTAGATCTAGCAAAGTCTAATCAATGGGTGAGATCAACTCCAATAATCTCACTAAGGAAACCCACTTTCCTTAGTTGCTTTATGTCTATTAATTCACCCACATTGTGAATTAATTGTCACTTTATGACTTAAGTGACATATTTCACTTTTGACTTAAAACTACTAAGTCAAAGTGAAATGAGAATCATAAAGTAAAGTACAAGGGTAATAGTCTTCCCCCTTTGTGCTTAGAGACTCATAAGCACATGGGGATCACATTCCAAGGTACCCAAATCTCAACACTCCCTCTTACCGAGGAAAGTGCTCGTCACCACCAATCTGTCCCTGCGGAGGACATGGTTGCCTCCTGGCATATGCTCGGTGAGTATGGTTGTACCCTAATCGCTGAAAGTGGACTCTGTCACAGATCTACTCAATCTGTATGATTTATAAATGGCATTAACTCTCCATCTATCCAAGATCATCTAGATCTCGACATCACACCGAAGATCTCCACCTTGGTCTCCCACCAAGGATTTCCTCCTACTCCTGGCATCTCACCAAGAGTCCCTACTCTTGGCATCTCACCAAGAGTCTCCCTCTCTTGGTCTCTCACCAAGAGTCATCAACTTGGCCTCATGCCAAGTCACCTCCACATGAAGTGGATCCAGAACCTGATCTGCCTGTCTCAGAAGCTATGTGAGGCTTAAGCCTCCGTGGTGCCCTACTGCTCCTCCTCATCAACCTCTGATGCACTGAAGTTGTAGCACCAAATCGCTGTCTACTCGGCTGCTCTGAAATTGTAGCTATACTGGGTGGACCAGTCACCCACTCTGAAGATGTCCAAGGACACTGAGTATCATCTCCCTCTGAATCACTGTTGTGAGTCAGTCGATCCTCCTCAACTCTGTCTCCCCATCTAGTGCTGGATAGTGTAATAGCAAATAAAGTAGTAATGAATGCACACTCTCTGGCAAACTGATCACTGAACTCTATCTCCTCTG
Organism: Picea engelmannii; assembly: GCA_009831015.1. Taxonomy (NCBI): domain Eukaryota; kingdom Viridiplantae; phylum Streptophyta; class Pinopsida; order Pinales; family Pinaceae; genus Picea; species Picea engelmannii. Next base: position 242,197 of record ML823135.1, read on the forward strand.
ATGTCGTCGTTGACCCATCTTGTTGCTTCTTCTTCTTGAGACATTGTCCTGCATAGTGACCCATCTCTCCACAAGCAAAGCATCTCACTGTGCTCATGTCTCTCCTCTGCCCACTGTTGTTGCTGCTCTCTCCTCCCTGTGGTGGGGCTCCAAACTTGGGACCCTGCCAACCTCCACAACCGGTCTTCTTCTTGCCCTTTGTCCAAAGAGCAAGGTTCTCGTCACCAGAAACTGTCTGGTGCTACTGCTGCTGTTGCTGCTATCCAAAAGCCTCGGCTGCAAGCCTAATCTCCTCTTGGACGAAGTCATCCCACATCCTCTCTCATGTAAGCATAACCTCCCTGGCAACAATGCCCCATACAAATGAACCCCACGGTTTGGTGAAGCTATTCATAGCTTGCCTCACCAAAGAGTTAGGGTTCACAACCTCTCCAACGGCTGCTAACTCGTCTCTGATCTGTGTGTATCTACCAAGGAATGAAGTAACCGTCTCATCCTCGAGCATGTGAATGCCCCTAAGTCGGTCATGAAGAACCATCTTTCGGTTCCCATTAGAGCTCTCGTACAACTTGCACAAAGATGCCCACATCTCGTATGCACAAGTCTTCCCAGTCAAGTGGGGAATAATGTGATCTCTCACAGCATCACAAATGATCCTCTTTGCCTTGTTGTTCCTCCTCCTAAACTCTGCCACCAAGGTGGGTGCAGTGATAGGAATGAGAGGAATAGCTGCCTCAACTATGTCCCATAGCTCGAGGTCCTCTAAGACAAAGACCATCCTCGCCTTCCAAGGCGACCAATTGCTAGCCACAGCTACCCTGTCCTCCACACGCATCTGAGATACTGACATGTCTGCCAACTGTGCTCACTCTGATGCTCCCAATGCAAAGGAACGTTGCCTCACTCCAGTCAACACAGGTGTGAAAAGAGGCAAGTGAATCCACAACCTCACTCCTAATCACTAGGTGTGAAAAAAGGTCGTCAAAACTACAGCCTCACTCTTGTCCATGCAGGTGTAAAAAGAGGTTGTCCACAAGTGCCAAAAACTGCCCAACTGTCCTCTGCAAAAATCTGCCCTCTAACAACCACTGAATGAGTCAATGGCTGTCCTCAAAAATCTGCCAAGAAGATGTATATGACAGCCAACACATATGTTGTCCAAACTGCTCAAAAATCAGCCACCTCAGCTCTGATACCATGAAGATTTTCAGGTCCTATCAGCTTGCCTTCTTGGTCTGTCTTTGACCAAAGAAAGGCTCTAAGTTTCAACTGTTATGTAAGGTATTTGTTGTTGTTTTAGGACAGCTAATAGTCCAAGAACTTCTTGCTGATTTGTTATGGTTGCACTTCCAATTTTAGGTGCTCTAGCATGTAGTTTTAGTAACCAGAAATTAGCACATGCATACTAAAATAAGTACACACACCTAAAGATCTTTACAGCTGAAAATGAACAGATCTAAAAGACTAATACATGCATTTTTGTACATAGGTATTTTTGGTCAACATGACCCTGGATAAAACCCCCCTGGGGAAAACCAGTTTGGGATATCTGTCTATATAATGATGATTAAAGCAAGAGATACAACAAGTAATGAAATACAAAGGAACCTGTATACATAGCAAGCTCCTCACGAGCCTTGCCACAAGAACCAGAGAAAGAAGTGCCCAAACTGTGGTGCGCCCTCTCCCTTTGTTGCCTTTTGTACTGAACTGAAGCACCCTAGCTCATCAGTAACCCAATGAAGAAATTCCTCCATAGGAATGTCCTCTCTTGTGTTGCCTCTCCACCGAAACTGTCAGAGCTCGAATCCTCCAAGCAGATCTGCTACCAGGTTGCTGCCAGTCCTCTCAACATGTTTGCCCTCCTCCTAGTAGAAATGATCACCAGAAATAAACTGAGCTATAAACTGAATGTCTCTCTCTCCACAGAAACAATCGCCCAAGCTCTCCTCTCCCTATGCATCAGACCTCATCCTGATCTGACAAGTACTCCTCCTCTGATGAGCAAATGATGGATAATAAATGCGCCCTCCTCCTCAAGATGCGCCCCTCCTCCATATGCATGTTCCCTCTCAGAAGTGAAGGCTAAGACTCCATGGAAATACTCTCCATGCAAGCTCCAAGCAACCAAGAGCCTCTCCTCAAGCTCTCAAGGGTTTCTCTCAAACCCTCATGAAGTGCGCCCTCCTTCTCCTCAAGAAATGCGCCTCTCTTCTCTTCTCCAAAAATCTCAAGTGAAGAATGAGTCTCCAAAATGCCTTTACCCTCTCTTTAGCCTCCTCATGCCAACCCTAAAAGATTAATGGTCTAGATTACATCTAGCCAAGTCTAATCAATGGGTGACATCAACTCCAATAATCTCACTAAGGAAACCCACTTTCCTTAGTTGCTTTATGTCTATTAATTCACCCACATTGTGAATTAATTGTCACTTTATGACTTAAGTGACATATTTCACTTTTGACTTAAAACTCCTAAGTCAAGGTGAAATTAGAATCATAAAGTAAAGTACAAGGGTAATAGTCTTCCCCCTTTGTGCTTAGAGACTCATAAGCACATGGGGACCACTTTCCAAGGCACCCAAATCTCAACAGGACATACTCCAACTTTGGAGGATATTGAGTGGAAAAACTTAGAAATTATAACCCGCTTGTAAAGCAGCAAGATATAATTAAAAAGTAAAAAAACACTCTAGAGTAATGTACTAATGACCAAGTCTTAGGGGGCTAAGCCTTTTACAAACTTCATCATGCTAGCTCATATTATTACAATTCCCCCATGGGGGTATGGAAAATGCGTGAA
>ML823135.1:254202-269591 GCA_009831015.1 Picea engelmannii
ATTTCTTTTGATTAATTGCCATAACAATAAAATATAAACATCAGCATACAGCATGTAGGCAAGGTCGACCAGAAAATCACTTACCTTATTTGCATAATGTATGAGTTTATCCATCTGCTTGAACCATGTATTTGCATTTTCATATGCAAAGTCTTCCCCCATTGTCCACATGATATGATTTGTACGAAATTGTTTGGCCTGCAAATGCAGATCTCATAAATCACGGATTATCAGAAATTCTGAAATTCGGTAACTTGTCAGACCCTCTATGTATAAATATTTTTCCTTAATTTTTAAATGAGACTTTACATTAGACAGGTAACCCACAGGAGATATGCACTTTGATTCACACCTGCTCTTCAGCAAGCTGGACAAAACGATCGATCTGTTGCTCAACATTATAATCATAAAGAAAGGGATCGTCCTGCATCACAGAGGAGTTTTGGTAATGAAAATCCTGATCTAGCTCTCTAAAACATAAGCAGGCAGAGGTAGGGGAAAATGGTCACCTGAATAGTTGTTTCTGTAGTTTTAATGTCATATCGAAATTCAGGAGGAGGATCATAATGGTGTGCAAGAATTCCAGTGAAAACCTGGAAATCAGATATATTATAAGTTTTATGATAACAATCATGTGCTTTGCATCAATAGACCATGGAAATTCTTGTGCATGCTATTCTGTAAATGAAATATATAAAAGAAGCAAAATATTTACTCAAAATAAATTTATTATGATACAAACATTGAAGAAATAAGATAACCAAACCACTATTTCTGGAAATCTTAACATCTTCAAAAAACACTAAATAGTTCCCACCTGTGCAGAAGACCCAAGTGACTTAGAACCACGCCAAATCATCTCCATAGTACGATCTTCTCTCCTTTTGGAAATGTCTTGATAGTCAGCCCGTGCAAAGAACAATGCTTCAAATCCAACCTGTAAAGTAATCCCCATTAGGTGATAATACAATTGACAATCTTGCTTTTCAAAAAGCTGTATCAATAAGGCTAAACTAAACAATAACCAATACCAAAAAATCAGCAATTAATAAACATTTTATTTCACTGGAAAAATAAAGATATTATAATACAACTGATTCACCAAAACAGGGGATAATTACTCATCCAAAACCTGAGAGATCTAATATCTCTGAAATCCATGATTTCGCAGAATAGACCCATGAAAACCTTAAGATATTTTACATATATATTGTAAACCCAAAAGCCTAGATGTTCAGAATCATCCAAAATAGAACCAGCATACTGATTTCTCTACCAACCCTGCTGTGTAACGTAAAACTAAAACAAGAGATAACAAAATTCTGAGTGAACCTGAAATTCACAACATGCGTGCTTATCTGGAATCTGATGACACACTAGGATGGCGTGGAGTAGTTGCTTGCTGCCTTTCAGCTCATTATCGCCTCTGAGAGGAGTCTGAGGTGTTTCCATCATTGAGGAGAACAGCTTTCATGCTACGCTCATCTCCCTGGATCTGTCTGATGCACAAACTATCCAAACCTTGGTCTATTGCAATCCTTTACAGAAAGATGCTAAGGAGCAATGTTTCATTCCTCACACTAAAATTCACTTCCTTAATCTGCTGGGATGCCAAATCTCCAAGCACTTCTACAGTTCTCCCAAAAATCTCCAACTTCAAAACTAGGTTCTGCAGTGCCAACATGACCTAGTGCATCTTCTCTCTCCTAGCTTCCAGTCAGTCCTCTATGGCATCTAGAGCTTCCAGTATTGGCCCAATATTGCCATAAATGATTCAATTTTCTTCCTTCAACTGGTCCAGGGTGATGCAGGAGATTGCCTTCTACCATTTATTCTGATTGAACCATTGAGTTCCACCATTATGCACATGCTCTGAACCTTCTGTCTGTCAACATGAGCATGAGCCTAGACAATAATGCATAATGTTAATATGCTCTACCCTGCCACCCTACCAGCCTGAGCCATTAATGTCAACTGTTTTTGAGAGCTTGAATAATGTACAGGGTCGTCCTTCAAGGCCCTTTCGGGATCTTTGGGAGATTGAAAATTAAATGTGCCAAGAGTATGATATGGACAGGAATGATAAGGATGTTAAATTATGAGTTTGATTTCTTATGCGGATTATTTCTTTAAATTCTTCAACACTTTGATTCCAACTTAATACATTTCAACAATATAGAATCATAACTGAATAGCAATAACCATGTAGATATGTAAGCATGCACATCAACAACACATATACCCTGGGGAAACCTTGTACAGGGAGAAAAACCCCAGCAAACGATATTCCTTTATTGCATTAATAATGTCAGATCACTTACAAATATCCACCATGAATACTCTGCTCCTAAAGAGCTTGCCAAGTTGACTCTGACATGACTGTGTAACTAAGAGACCTTGCTGATATCTAAACTCCTGTTACGGACCAGCACTGAAGATGTATCCGTGTTACCTTCAAAGACTGAGATACGCTGCCTCTTATGAACTGATATATCAGCTCTGATATAAACTGTTATCGCTGCCTCTATTGTGCTGATACGTGCCTCTGTTTAGCACTGATATTGCAGCCTCTATTTTGCTAAAACGTGCCTCTGTTTAGCACTCATATTGCAGCCTCTATTATGCTGATGCGTGCCTCTGTTTAGCACTGATATTGCAGCCTCTATTTTGCTGATACGTGCCTCTGTTTAGCACTGATATTGCTGCCTCTATTGTGCGCTGAAACGTGCCTATATTCCTTCACCCTTACCCTGCATCACAACTGTTTAGAAGAGAGGGGTCGACCTCTCCTTATAAAGGAGTGAAGAGGAGAAGGAGATGGCTCGAATTAGGAACTTGTTTGCATGCTTAACATAACTCAACTTTACACTTTAGTTTGAATTTAGAACTAGACTAGAGACTTCAGTTACAACTCACCCTTGACTTGGCATGCATGCGTACTAACTTAGCATGCATGCAACATGCAACCAGACATGCATGCATGCAACAAACTCGACTTTTTACATGGCAATTCGAATTTCTCTTCATGGTGAATAATGTTACACGTGCCAATGCACTAGATCAATACATTTATATCATTTGCAATATTAGGAAAATTGTTTGTTTCTAGCTCATAAGAATTTTACGTTCAACCTAACTTTTGCTAGATGCCTTGACTGAGTTTTGCACTAGACTGTCTATACTCACAGAGGTTGTACGTTCACCCTGACTTTTGCATTAGACTTACATAGCATCTCGTTCGTCCTGAGTTTTGGTTTGACTCACAGAGTTTGTATGTTCCCCCTAGCTTTTGTCAATACCTCACAAGACTAGTTGAATCTCCAAATCTCCCTGGCTAGCCATAGGGTGGCCCATATGGCCTCTCATTGGAGAATGACTGTCGATACTCCCAAATTTAAAAAAGGAGGGGGGGTGATAAGGTGGGGGGTGGGGGTGACCACCTTAGGAAATTTAACTTAAAGATTAACATATGGGCCCAAGCAAACCTCCCATCCCCTAGCTTGCCTAATGTCCGCATTAACATCAATGATCATGGATTTGTCCTGCTTATCAACTGCCATATTAGCTAGTGAGTGGGCAATTTTATTCCCTTCTCTTCTGGTGTGCTGGTAGATCATATTCCTATTTGTTGTAGCATGTTTAAGCTAGTCAATTTTGTATTGCAGGTACCAGGAACATTCCTCACTCTTATTCTGGAGTAGGTCAATGATAATTTTAGAATCTCTTTCCACTTCCATATTTCGGAGGCCAACTTTAATACATAAATTTATCCTTTCCAGGCCAACTCTAGTACATAATTTTATCCTTTCCAATAGAGCATCCACTTCAGCTATGTTATTCGTAGATTCCCCTAACAATGTATAAAATATCCTTTAATTCTTCATTGTCCCCAATCACTCCTCCCCCAGTTACTCCTCCTCCCCCAGTTACTCCTCCTCCCCCAGCAGACCCCAAATTTCCTTTAGCCACCCCATTGAAATTAGGTTTTACCCAGTTTACTATAGAGGTCCATGTGCATGGAAGGCTTTTGTTGTCCTTTATCTGTTGTCCTTCAACAGGGGAAATTAATAAACAAATTCAAATGAATGATTCTCCAAGTTTTAAAAAAACAAGTAATATTCACATAAGTACTAAGGTCTAGGAAGGCACTTGGAAGAATGTAGAAAATCATCATGTTCAAATATGTATTTTGAGTTGCCTAGATGTCAAGTATATAAGAGACAAAAATGTTGAAAAGAAATCCAAATATATTGGACCCCTCTGAATGTTTCAGATAAAAAGAGCATCAAGTTTGTCAGCATGTTGACAATTGCATGGGAAGACTCCAAAAGAAAAAGGCAATCAGAAGAGCGCATAAATCATAAAGAAACTGGGCACAATACAATATATTAATCCAGACCAAAAGTATAAGTGATGCTTGTGGTATGACCACCAAGATATATCTGCTCGTAGCACAATCAATGATGACTGCAAATTAGGAGAAGGGAAGCAGGGGCTGAGCCATCTTTGCAATGCGCCAATTTGTGCAAGTAATAGACATTATGCATACAAGTTCCCCAGCCAGTGTCCAAACTCCTCCAGATAGTATCCAAGTCCTACACTACACATACAATGCAATCTAGCATCTCGTTTCTTAAACATAAACACATTTAATGTTTATTTCTACACTGAAATCTCTAATCCCAAACAAGTCTTAAGTGCATGATTCAGTACCACTCCAATTTCCTATTGCAGTTTGCTTATATAATATTATAGGATACATTGATAATTTGCAAGAACTCCCTTGACCACACTATCTATAAGTCAGCCTCCAGGCTTCCTCTAAACATTAGACTAGAAGGGATGTTGTCATCGGCCTGGCGAACCTCTGGTTGGGCGGCGGAAAATACCCAATGTTCCCAATCACCATGCGGCACCAGCGTCTTTCATTCAGCAGCAAGACCAAACCGACTTTCTCCTTCACTTAGTTTCATTCATTAAGTTATGTGTTTGTTTCTTATACGACTTCTTAAACAAAACAACAGTATGCCGAGCCAAACATCCATGCCACACAAGAAAGTTTATACACGGAGCTTTCGCTCTGTTACAAAGAACCTGTGTGAAACATACAACTCTTCCTTCAACGAGTTGCCACCTTGTGCACCCTTCCTTTGTCACCTCAACTACAAGAACAAACGGATCGTCTCTCCTTCATCCTTCATAACCGAAAGTGCCTACAATTCTACCCAAGTGTGCCTGTCCCCTTAGCTTGGTTTAGACTTGCTTCCTTCGACTTATCTCCTTGATAGAATCCTTCTTGATTCTTGGATGATTCCCAAATGACTTCCTCACTAGGTTTATATGGGCACGCAACCTTGCCAATCGACGCATCCTTTCATGGAGCGATGCACCTCTTCGTCACTTGTCCACATTTTTGCCTAAGTTGACTTCTGCCAAAGGGCACGCGTCCCTTGGGTGAGTCGACCAACTCACCCAAGTGCGCTCTTCCTTCACTTTCGTTCATTCATTTGTTGGCCAATCACTTGGCTTGGAATTCGGAGCAACTCTTTCTTAGTTAGCATCCATTACTCGTTTTCTCTTCATTCGGTCAGCTCCCCTTGGTGCGCACGCAAGGCGTTGGAGCTTCCCAACTTTCGTTCTTCGTCCGGTCAATTGGGCGCTCTTATTGCCAGAGCGTCCATCGTCTCCAACCGTTCCATCTTTCGGTGGGGCTCCCATGGGGAACCCACCCAGCCCGCTTCTTCGGTCAATTCACCATCTTAACCTCCATCGCAAGTTTTCTTGGTGACAACATCTTTGGCACGGCGTGCGCCCAAAGATCTCGTCTTCACCATATAAGAGTTCTTTTGGCTTCTTGGGTTGGACCGAGCGTTCCCTTGCTCGACTCGCCCGTTTGAACTTGCGGTGGAGGAGTGCAGGCACCCAAGTCAACTCTTGAGATGTTACAGATGCCCTTACAAGAGTAAAAGCCCTATTTATTACAGATGAACATGCGGCACCGGCGTCTTTCATTCAGCAGCAAAACCAAACTGACTTACTCAACCTAGACTACGCCTTCACTTAGTTTCGTTCATTACTTAAGTTATGTGTGCGTTTCTTATACGACTTCTTAAACAAAACAACAGTATGTCGAGCCAAACACTTGTGCCATGCAAGAAATTTTATACAAGGAGTTTTGGCTCCGTTACAAAGAACATGTGCGAAACATACAACTCTTCCTTCGGCGAGTTGCCCCCTTGTGTGCCCTTCCTTTATCACCTCACCTACAAGAACAAACGGATCATCTTTCCTTCATCCTTCATAACCAAAAGTGCCTGCAATTTTGCCCAAGTTCGCCTGTCCCCTTAGCTTGGTTTAGACTTGCTTCCTTTGACTTGTCTCCTTGATCGAATCCTCCTTGATTCTTGGATGATTCCCAAATGACTTCCTCACTAGGTTTATATGGGCGCGCAACCTTGCCAACCGACGCGTCCTTTCATGGAGCGATACACCTCTTCGTCACTTGTCCACATTTTTGCCTAAATTGACTTCTGCAAAAGGGTGCGCGTCCCTTCGGTGAGTCGACCGACTCACCCAAGCGCACTCTTCCTTCACTTTCGTTCGTTTGTTCATTGGCCAATCACTTGGCTTGGCGTTCGGTGCAACTCTTTCTTGGTTAGCATCCATTACTTGTTTTCTCTTCGTTCGGTCAGCTCCCCTTGGCGCACGCCCAAGGTGTTGGAGCTTCCCAACTTTCGTTCTTCGTCCGGTCAGTTGGGCATTCTTATTGCCAAAGCGTCCATGGTCTCCAACCGTTCCATCTTTCGGTGGGGCTCCCATGGGGCACCCACCCAACCCGCTTCTTCGGTCAAGTCACCATCTTAACCTCCAAGATTTCGGGACGACGTCTTTGGCACGACGTGCGCCCAAAGATTTCGTCTTCACCATATAAGAGTTCTTTTGGCTTCTTGGGTTGGACCGAGTGTTCCCTTGCTCGACTCGCGCATTTGAACTTGTGGTGGAGGAGTGTGGGCGCCCGGGTCAACTCCTGAGACATTACAGATGCCCTTACAAGAGTAAAAGCCCTATTTATTACAGATGATTGTGCCGCACCAACGTCTTTCATTCAGCAGCAAGACCAAACCGACTTACTCAACCTGGACTACGCCTTCACTTAGTTTCATTCGTTACTTAAGTTATGTGTGCGTTTCTGATACGACTTCTTAAACAAAACAACAGTATGTCGAGCCAAACACTCGTGCCACACAAGAAAGTTTATACAAGGAGCTTTCGCTCTGTTACAAAGAACCTGTGTGAAACATACAACTCTTCCTTCAGCGAGTTGCCCCCTTGTGCGCCCTTCCTTTGTCACCTCAGCTACAAGAACAAATGGATCATCTCTCCTTCATCCTTCATCACCGAAAGTGCCTGCAATTTTGCCCAAGTGCGCATGTCCCCTTAGTTTGGTTTAGACTTGCTTCCTTCGACTTGTCTCCTTGATCGAATCCTTCTTGATTCTTGGATGATTCCCAAATGACTTCCTCACTAGGTTTATATGGGCGCGCAACCTTGCCAACCGATGCGTCCTTTCATGAAGCGACGCACCTCTTCATCACTTGTCCACATTTTTTCCTAAGCTAACTTCTGCCAAAGGGCACGCGACCCTTGGGTGAGTCGACCAATTCACCCAAGCGCACTCTTCCTTCGCTTGCGTTCGTTCGTTCGTTGGCCAATCACTTGGCTTGGCATTCGATGCAACTCTTTCTTGGTTAGCATCCATTACCCGTTTTCTCTCCGTTCGATCAGCTCCCCTTAGCACGTGCCCAAGGCATTGGAGCTTCCCAACTTTCGTTCTTCGTCTGGTCAGTTGGGCGCTCTTATTGCCAGAGCGTCCATCGTCTCCATCTTTCGGTGGGGCTCCCATGGGGGACCCACCCAGCCGGCTTCTTCGGTCAAGTCACCATATTAACCTTCGTCGCAAGTCTTCTTGGTGACGACGTCTTTGGCACGGCGTGCGCCCAAAGATCTCGTCTTCACCATATAAGAGTTATTTTGGCTTCCTGGGTTGGACCGAGTGTTCCCTTGCTCAACTCGCCCGTTTGAACTTGCGGTGGAGGAGTGCGGGCACCCAGGTCAACTCCTGAGACATTACAAATGCCCTTACAAGAGTAAAAGCCCTATTTATTACAGATGACACAACCCCCAAAGCAATTAGTTCCTTGTAGTTTAGCAAACCCAATGAAAACTATCAAGGCAATCTATGAACTCAATGATCTGGTGATATCCTACCATTGGTAGGCCTGGGTGTCCACTAAATTGATGCACTAATTGTCACTATATCACTATGATATGCATCTTCCTATTGAATACACCTCGGTGCTTCAGCTGCAGCACACTTCTTGCTGAGTCATATAAGGTTCTTGCCCTTGTATCTAATTATAATAAATGTCTTTATTACCAATTGTCCTAATTTTCTTCCCTTTGAATCTCCTAAGTGATATTCTTTTACCCATCAAACCTCTTTTGATACAGCCTCCTAGGTCATTCTACATTTATTTTATATATTATTTTAAATCATGCATTTATGGCACATAGGGTTAACATCTAGAAATTAATTGTTATGCATTTCCTTATTTTATGCACATTAAGAAATTAGTTAGAACCTCGTTACTCTTTGATCCGGTTGACTTTGGTCAGACCCTCTCTTTGTAAAGTTTACATTATAAATACAAAATTGAAGGAAGCACAAATCATATGTGCCAGAAAAATCTTTATTTTTGGTCTTCCTTCTCGATGCAGACCTTTTGACCAGTATCAATTGGTATCAGAGAGAGTTCGTCCCTTGACATGGCTCTACTTTGTTTTCTCTGCATTTTCTTCTCACAATGCTGGGGCTCCAACACCCCACAATCTTGTGTGCACAGGCTCCCCACAGCGCAGAACAAATCTTCTTCAGCCTTCAACACGTTGTACACGGGTTCTGCAACACCCTCATCAGCATTTTTTTTCTTAAGGTCTCGTAGAACCTTATCAAATAGCTCCCAATGGTCTAGCATGAAATCTGCAGCAAAGTCTCACGAAACCTTATCAACCAGCTCACTGTGGGCCAGTACGAAATCTGCAGCACAGTCTAGGAGTTGCCTTTGCACTCCCACGTTGTACTCATACATGCTGTAGTCGTCAGTCCCATTGACCTACTTTTGTGGTCATTCGTTGGACATTAATAAAATTATCTTATCTTATCTTGTCATCCAGCTCCCCACGGGCTAGCATGAAATCTACAGCACATTCTTGATAAACCTTGTCCAACAACTCCCCACAGGCTGGCACAAAGTCTGCAACACTTCTTCTTTTGGATAAGGGTTTTCCAACAACCCTACGTGCGCAACTTAGAGGACTTTTTGCAGGGACAAATATCCCTTCATACGGTTGAAAGATCATGCCTCATTTAATTCAAACCACACGCCTCTCTACAGTTTGGGGAATCAATTTGTATCCATCGGTTATCGATTTCTCATCTCCATGGCATATGGTTGAAAGATCGTGCCTCATTTAATTCAAACCGCATGCCTGTCTACAGTTTGGGGAATCAATTTGTATCCATCGTTTATCGATTTCTTATCTCTATGGCAGCTAGCAAGGTCCCAGAGGCTGCCAATAATCAGTCCCACATTTTCTTCTTTGGCAACAAACCCACAGTCAAGATCAAAGCACAGGGTATCATTTATAAACAGGGAGGAAAGTGGGGACACTTTCCATTTAAACCAGGAGGAATTGATATGGCCTCCTAGGCCAATCCACATTTACTGTAGATATTATTTTATTTCATGCGTTTATGGCACATAGGGTTAACATCTAGGTATTAATTGTTATATATTTCCCTATTTTATGCACATAAAGGAATTAGTTAGAAGTTTGTTACTCTTTGATCTGGTAAACTTGATCAGACCCTCTCTTTGTAAAGTTTACATCATAAATATAAAATAGAAGGAAGCACAAACTATATGGGCTTATTTGGCCAAATCGTTCTTTTGAATCTTTCTTTCCAGTCTTCCTTCTTGATGCAGGCCTTTTGGCCTGTATCACTTTTCCAAATCCTATATCTCCTCTCCTTGATTAAATCCCTTTCCTACGCCCTTCACTTGGCTCTGTAGGGGAGTCATCTTGTTATCCAGCACTTGTAATTGGATTTCAAGAACCCAAAGCAAGCCTTACATTCATTTTCAGTATCTACTAGTTTATTTCCATAGACTTGGGAGTTTGAACATGCACTACAAAGAATGTAGCTAGGTCTCAATCATGAGATAGAGTGAGAGGACAATTTTACATTTTGATGCCTAATCACTATGAAGCTGAAGTAAATACCACTGCCTATTTAAAGATATGAATGGGTCCCTCTTCCTCTTCTTATGAGGACTAGAAATATGTGGCCCTCTTACTAATATAACTATCCCTTCATAGTAAGAACCTCTTGAGAGTAAGGTCCCAAAGGGTAGACAAAAGAATCAAATTCTAATGTCATTTTTCTAAGCTTGACTAAATTAAAGGAGCAAAAGTATGCCATATTACAGCCACAGCCCACAACATCTGACAACCCATCTGGCATTACCTAGAGTGTCATGTTAGCCATACTTTTGATGCAATGGCTTCATAACAAGAAAATAGAGCATGAAAGTCAAAGGTGTTGGGCTCTACAAAAGGGAAGTGTAGCCTTAACACAAGTTTCTTTGGAGGATACCTCTTTGACAAAATAATTTCCCTATCTTTGGATGACACGACAGAAACAAGAATTTTGTCCTTTATCAATATTCCAAACCATTCATAAAGTGGAACTTATAGAGAAAAGTTGGCCAAACCAATTCCATTCTTGATGTCTAACCATAAAGCCTTAAAATACCATTCAGTTGAAATGATCCACATAGTTAATATAGGCCTGTTGCACTTTCTATCAACTCTGGGACCTAAATGAATTTAGAGATACTATTTCCTCTTGGTTCTTTTTTAAAAAGAATCTTCAGTACTTTTATGATTTTGTGCGTCAAACTAATTAGAATTATTCTGTATCTTTACGCTTTCTTCACATGAGCTATTATTTTTTACTGAAACTTCCAATCAACATGAGCAAGCGACAACTGCTCTATTTTATATTTAACATTGGCCCAAAACATCCTACCATGCTATGAAAGTCTCGTTCAGCTAAGAAGCAACGAATGTGTTAGCTTTTGGGGCTACTCCAGAAGTGTTTTCACCTTGCTAGGAGAGAGTTATGTCTCCTAGAACCTTGGCGATGCTTTAAGGACATGAGGAAGGCTCAATCTGGGCGGATGCTTGACCTTGGTTAGAGTGTTGGTATGGAGCCCTTACCTAGGAGGTTGTTACCCTAATCAACATGATGAGTAACCAATTAGGTGCACACAATGGGAGAGTCGATTGCTCAATTAAGGGAGGTACTTGGAGGAGGGCACTTAGCCCTTGGAGCTTGGGACCATGCGAGAAGCTTGGGGCCTAGGAGGAGAAGCTATGGGTACTTGGAGGGCACTTAGCCCTTGGAGCTTGGGACCATGCGATATATACCTTGGAGGTTCAACACTTAACTTGAGGACGCTTGGATTGAACAGCATACTTCATGGAAGTTAGTGATGAACTCGAACACATATGTTGAGGAGGAGCATTTGAGTTTTGTGACCACACTGGCACACATGAGAGTAGCATTGGACATGTTATCACACAATATTGCACCCTAGTGCAAAGCCCTCATGAGGTACAAAATGAGTGGAACAATAAAAGTGTTACCACTGTCACCTAGGCAACAACTTCCCTCATTTTAGTGAAGGATAAATCGAACACAAGGGAGGCTTCCCTAGTAGCTTCAAAGACTCCTAAGGAAAGACACAATCAAGTCTAAGGACTCCTATGTAGCTACCCAATTTACCACCAACTAGGTATAGTCAACAAGTTATGGATTAGGTGGTTATTCATTAGCAAGAGTGCTATTATTAGTAGGTATGGTTGCCATGCAGGATGACATGTGGCAGTTGCAGGTTACAACATGTGGCAGTCTCGGAGTGTGACAAGTGGCAAAACCAAGCCACATGCATGGGTTAGTCAATCATGGCGCATGTATGAGGACATCAAGGTGCAAGAATAGGTTAGTCAATCATGGTGCATGTATGAGGACATCAAGGCACATGCATTCAATGGGGATGAGTTGGTGCATGGTGTGTGTTGCTAGTTGGCATGGGTGAAGTTAACTAAAGTTTTACTCCTCTCTCTCACTTCTTCCACTTAACTCCCTCACACATCCTCACTTAACTCTCACACCTCCTCACTTAATTCCTTTCTTAGCCTAAGCGTATATGTTGATGTATTTCGCATCAAACAGTACTTCCACATAGGCTCGATGTCTAGCATGTGGAAGTCGTCCTTGTAACCTTTCAGAAAAATTAGGGAGTTCACTTTGTGTGTTAATTATTAAAGTGAATGCACTTTAAGATTAATGTGAGATTAATTAAGTTAAATGCCTAAGTTTACTTGGCATTAGTAACTTAAGTGAGTTGATTAAGTCCTAACCGTTAAATCTAAAGGGAACGTGAGATTACATCTCAGTCGTTGAGCACTTTGGAGAAGATCTAAGGTTTTGGACTTAGGGTCAACTCAATGTAATAAAAGGCAGCCTACGTGAGAGGATGAGACACACGCACTAAGAGAGAATGAGGAGATCTCATTGAGTGAGTGAAGAGTAGTTCATCCAAGTGTGAGTGGGCAGGGTTGAGGAAAGGTGCAAAGGGGCAGCAAGGGAGATAGCAACCAAGTGGGCTAGGCTATTGTTGCATTGTATCTCTGATAGGCCATTATCCTAGGACGTGAGCCCAAGATTGATATTAAAAAAATCAAGCAAAGATCTGGTTTTCCCTTCGAGGTTTTTTTCAGGGGTGTTTACCCAAAATCTATTGTGCAATATGTTATTGGTTTATGTTTTTTTGCTTCCGCTGATTTTCGTTAAGTAACCTAGCTGTGCAGTTAATAAATAAAGAGATTTTATTTCGAGTTAATTGTCGGGTGCTAGGTTTGCAGACATTAGCACAATATCAAAGCTGAGACTTTGAAAGGCGAAACCAGATTGTACAGAACGTGATTTGCATCGAAAAAAAAATTATTTGGTCTGCGGAAAAAAAAATTATTGCAGACAAGCTGCAGGGTTAAATCAATTTAATAAAAAAAAAGGAAGTACATTGTACGGCCACAGCCATACAGCAATTGTACGACGTACGGACGCGTCGGCTAACAAAATTTGTTGACACTATCACTGCAGATCGCAGGCTAAGGATCTGAACTGTCAACCGAGCATGTGATTTGCCGACAGAGGAGCATTGGTCAAGAGAAACTACGTGGACTAGGAGCCAGCATCCGCTGGAGCAGTCAACGCATGACCAAGGCAATGGTTGTAAGATCTCAGGGGTCGAAATTTTGTGCGAGAGCTACTAAGAAGTGACGGCAACTGAGGTGTGCAAAGGACGCACGATTGTGAGGGCCACAGCAACAACTGCCAAGAAGAGCAGACGAACAAAAGTAAAGCAGTCTTCACACGGAGATGAGATTGGGTTGTTGAAACAGCCATAGAACAGGTAGCAGCAGTGTCAGCAGGTGCAGGACATGGAAGATTTGCAGCGGTTGGGCGTGGAGCTGAGTCACGAGCTGGGACGTGGAGACAGCACGAGAGGAGAGGCAGAGCATCCGCCCACTGTAGAGGAGATGGCGCACATGGGAGTTAGAGACGTCGTATTGTGGTTCACTGAGGTAGAGGGGTGGCAGACGAGCTGAGGAACAGTCGTCGTTTCATGGACGTGACAACGGGAAGGGCGCAGGCGTGCAGAGACTGTCGACAACAAAGTAGCCGCCGGCAAGGAAAGGCAGCTGGCAAGAGGAGAGTCACCACCAGCAGAGATAGCATGGGTGTGTAGGTGTTGGAGTATACACGCCAGCAGGACATGGAGTAGAGTGCAACCGTCGAGTGTGTTAGAGTCGCAGAACCGCCCAGCAAGGGCCACAGGGGTCAGGCAGGTCCGAGCAGCAAGTAGGTGCCCTGGGCAGCGGGTAGAAGCCCTGAGCAACGAGCAAAATTGTCGGGCAGTGGGCTGAGATAGTTGGGAAGCACCCAGAAAAGACTCGGACAGCCTGGAAAAATACCCAGGCAGCCTCGAGCAGGGATCCGAGTAGCAGGCAGCGGGAAACGAACTCGAGCAACGAGCAGCAGGACCGTACAGCCAATTTTGACTTTATCAGCAGGTTGCAAAGATGGTCGCTTCGAGATTACGATTTGAAAGACAAGTTGGACAGGGTGTCCAACTACAGTCCATGGAAGGAGAGGATTATGTTAATGCTGGTGGAGAATGATACTTGGGAGTTTGACAACTCCATCGCGGCCCCACCAACAAATCCAAAATATATGGTGGCCCATAAAGCCAGGACATTAAAGCCAAGCTTATAATCCTAGACGGAGTGAAGAATCACTTGATCCCTCATTCATCGAGAAAGAACTCAGCCACGGACATGTGGGAGGCTCTAAAGAGCTTGTTTCAAAGCAAGAATGAGAATAGAAAAATGGTGTTGAGAGAGAAGCTCAGGGACACGAAGATGACAGGATCAGATATGGCAACGACTTATCTCACTCAGATCCGATAGGTTAGAGATGAACTGGCAGCAATTGGGGAGACAATAGATGATTCAACATTGGTGAGGGCGACGCTCAAAGGATTCAGGAAGGAGTGGACACCATATATCAAAGGGATCGTGGCACAAGAGAAGCTCCCTGATTGGTCAAGATTGTGGGATGACTTCGTTTAGGAGGAACTTCGGGATGAAGAGTTGAATGGAGGTGTTAATGTTTAAGCCATTATTATAGATGTTTGCATTTCATTAAATAACAATAGCATAAACCAAGATCACTGAGAAATACACAATCACAAGAGACATAGCATTTATCCTGGGAAACCATCTAGAGGAAGAAAACCCAGCAAAACTTCCTTAATATAGATAGCAAATACAATGCCAAGAGATCTCTTAAACTAATACAGAAAGTCCTCTCCCAGATATGCACCACTCTCTCTCTCCTTCTCCAGCAGCAGATCCGAACTTGTCTCTCAATGAGCAAGTTAGTTGTGTGTCTAAGTGAGGCGTTGGCCTCTTTATTTATACAAGTCTGGCACGTGTGAAGTGTCTCTTCACTGGCAGGGCCGACTTCTCTAACTGGGTGGGTAAACCCACCTTTATTATATTTCTGGGCCTCTTTAATATCTGCTGGGGCCGACTTCTTATTCTACCTATTACAATTGTCTTTTGACCAATCCACAAAAGGGGATTTGGTCCTATTACAATAACCGACATGATCAATCCACAATGGGGATTGATCC
>ML823135.1:292503-307381 GCA_009831015.1 Picea engelmannii
AAGTATCCTCATGCAAGGCATTCCTCCTCTAGTTGTGTGCCACATGTCCTTCTGTGCCCAATGTGTTGATGCATGGTAGCATCGGACAAGTATTTCCGCACAGGTCTTATGTCTAGACGTGTGGAAATCGTCCAAAGCCTTCTATCTTTGACTTTACTTTAATTAAAATAATTATTAAAGTAAAGTGCGTTTATTAATTAGTTGAGTTTTATTTAAATAAATGCTTTAGTTAGCATTAGTGAATTAAATAATAGCTGTTGATCTCAAGTGAGGTGAGAAGTAATCTCAACTGTCAATCACTTTGGAGATAAGGGTTAAGTCATAACTCAATCTTATAAAAGCAAGGCTAGGGTGAAGGAGGAAGACACTTGACAGATTGATTGAGAGAGATTGATTTGACATAGAGAGAGTTGGATCGCGAAGGACTGTGATTCAAGTAGATCTTGGATAGGCAGAGAAGGACTTCCATCTAGAGATCTAGGCCAAAGGAAGAGAGAGAACAATCATACAACGAAAGGATTGGCTGCCGCGAAACAGTGCATGTATTCTGGTACAGTCGTGCAGTCAGCACGGGTTTCAGCATAACAGTCACACGGAAAGTGCAGGACAACGCGAGTATCAACATAACAGTCGCGTTGTTGCCGTACAGGATCATACAATAGTTTTGGCAGTAGATCAACTAGTCAAGTTTTGATGTACTTGGTCTCTTTTCTATTTGGGCCATTTTCCCAATAAGGGAGCCCTTGTAAGCTTTGAAGTTATTTGAATGATAAACCTAGTTGATGGGCAGAATATCTTTGTATATTGTGTATGAGTTTTTGGTTTCCAGTATTGCTTCCATTAGATTTATTTGAGTTGAATTTTCCAGCAGCGTAATTTTGTTTTGTGAGTTGCTAATTTGATTTGCAGTAAGGAAATCACTAGATAACAAGATACCTAGGTGTCAGAGTAGTGGATTTCAACATTGTATTTGAGTGCATGCTCTAAGGAAGCCAAATTTCTGATCCATAACTAATAGACAAAAATCGAAGGACATATTTTAGGGAAACACCCGTATTGCAGTCGGATTGGTTGCCGAGGACAACGCAAGTATTCTGATATAGGCCGTGTAGATAACACATGTATTTGGCTACAAGTCGTGCGGTAACAATGCTGGTATCAGTATATAGCTCGCGTTGAACAACGCGAGTGTTAGCATATAGGTCGCGCATAACAGCGTTGGTATTTAGATACAGGTTGCCCAGTCAACGCAGATAGCACGGGCAGAGGTTGTACAGGTCAGTATAGGGGCAGTTTCAGTAGCAGGTTATTTCCAGGGCAGTTTATCAGGTCTAAGGGATGGCATCAATACCTTTGAGAGTTGAAGACAGATTGGATGGAGCATCCAACTTCCTATCTTGGAAAGCAAGATTGACTTTGGCGTTAAAGGAGTATGACCTTTGGGAGTTGGTGGACAAAGTAGTTGCTCCACCGACAGATCTTGTAAATTTAGTAGTTCACCAGAAGAAGGAGATCAAATCCTGGTGGGTACTCTTGGATTCAATGAAGGATCATCTAGTTCCTCACCTATCCGAGAAGAAGACGACCAAAAAGATGTTTAATGCCTTGGCAAGTTTTTTCTAGAGCACTAACATGAATAGGAAGATGGTCTTAAGAAATAAACTTAAATTGATGCAGATGTCTAGATCTGATAATGTTACCAAATATTTCATGAGGATCACACAGGTACATGATTAGCTTGCAATAATAGGGGAGAAAACAGAGGACACAAAGCTCGTAAATGTGGCCTTGAATGGTCTTCCCAAGTTGTTAGGTGATTTATATGTACTAAAAAAGACACTAAACTACCCTCAATTAAATTGTCAACCCGGGGTAAGTAAACTTAGAATTGTAGCAAAATATATGCCAAAGGTAGAAGGGTGGTAGGAGTGTAGATTAACTAAGGAAAACAACTATCTAGGGCTAATCTACTCAAGCAAACCTATCTAATGAACAAACCCTATCAAGCAAATTGAAACTAGGTAACCTAAGTACTTTTGGGCCAAGGACTGATGGATAGTTCCTAAGAAAGCGAATGAAAACTCTATGTAAAACAAATTAGTTCATGACAGTAAGCAAAGGTAAACTACTAAGCATACTAAGCAAATGATGAAAGCAAACTACCTTTAACTTGCCAACCTACATTCAATGAGAAACTATCCTATGAAAGCAAATAAATAAGCAAGTAAAAACACCTATCTAACCTATTAAAGCAAATAGACAAGCAACCAAAAACACCTAACTACCCTACTAAAGTAAAAGACAAGTAAGCAAAGGCAACTATCTATCCTATTAAAGCAAAGGGACAAGTAAGCAAAGACTTCTCATTGAACAACTACCCAGCTTAAGAGGCAAGTGAACTAAATGCCTAATGCAAAACTATTTCTCTTGCGTGAAAGGAAATTTAAATGCTCAATGCAATGCATGAAAGGAAATCTATTTTATTGAAAGCAAGAAAGACTAACAACTAAACTTATGAAAACAAGAAACTATCTCTTCTAACTTATGAAAACAAGAAACTATTTTTAATCTATGAAACACTCAAATGTAATGTTGGTGGTTGTGTGAATGCCTTCGGTGGTGACGGATGATATCTTGATGACACTTGACCACAAAGGATAGTTCTAAATGGTATAAGCTCAATACTAATTTCAATGGCAAAATGAAAGGTGTGAAGTAAACAGTCCAATGAAAACTTAGCCATGATAAAAGTAATGTTAAATACCCTACATATTCATGTATAAACCATCAACATCATAATGAGATCATCATTATCTAACTAAGGAATTTAATTGCATTTTAATCTATGAAAGGAAATTGCGTGAAAGGAAACTATACTATGTCTAGTTTAATCATTCAAGCTATGATAAGAAAATGACTGAAAACAGAAATTAAAAACATGATATTAAAAAGTGAATTGACAATTACATTTAACCAATAACTAAGCAAGTGAAATCTATCTAAAACTTAAGTAAGCAAGCTATGATTCAAAAACTGGGAGCAAATCTATCCATCCATCAATCTTTGTCAAAAGAAATTCAGATTAAAACTATGCTCTGTTCTAATTAAAAATCTGTTCTAAGCTTGACTGTAAAAATATAAACGAAAGCACAATTTAACATCTAATTGCATGCGGGGTTAGAATAGTGAGAGAGAGACTTGCAAGCCTTTTCTAATCTACGAGATTAATGCATGTTAATACATCTCATCAGTCTAACCTGTAAAAGAGAAGCAAATCAGTTAAGCTACAACAAATTAATTAACTAAATAAAAATATGCATGTACAACAAATAAATAAAGAGCAATTAAATTAAGAAATGCATAAATCAACATGAAGAGAGTTACCAGACTGCTGGTGGTCCCCCCAGCAAGTTGTGGTCACTCTCTAAAAGTATACCACGAGCTTAGCAGGCCAAATTCACCATAAAAATCCAAAAACGCAGTTTTGGCACTATTCTGGCAATGTAAAACTAGAAACAGAGAAAAATCGTTTTTCTGACAATTCTGATGCTTATGCTACTTGGTTAACAATCTAATGATCATCCTATTGGTATTTATAAGCTTACAACCTAGGTGGTTGAGCACAGGAGGGTCGAACCACCTCTAAATTCGGCAAATTACATTAAATGCATCCATAACTAACAAAATGGAGGAACCCAATGATCGCCCTCTTTGGACAACTGAAATCGAGTTGTCTTGAGCTTAGTAGCTGGAGGTGGTGATGACAAACAAAACCCATGTGCTCGATTTGTCCACCACTGGCCGCCAATACCATAACCGCCAACTTGCTTTGCGTTTTTGTGCAATACTGGGTGCCGGATCAAGTACTGGAATGAGTGTTGGATCAAGTGCCGGAACGAGTGTCGGACCAAAAAACATGGTGCATTTTGCCATGTAACAGCAAAAAAACATGAATTAACTCTTGGAAACCATAAATATGATAAATTAAACTTGATTGAATCACAAAACACGAATTATACGTACCTCATGCCAATTATACCATTTTATCATAAAATTCTTCAAAAAGCTCCTTTGAAAGATAAAAACGCATATATACATATGGCAGAAAGTGTATAATAACGTCATGAAGATGATCATATCTCGGGCCCAACACAAGTCACGGGGACCATTTGTCAAGGGAGTTTGTGCTTAGGAAAATCTCCTAGATTGGCAAAGACTTTGGGATGATTGCATCCAAGAAGAGACTCAGGAGGAGTCTAAGGGTAGCAAGTAGGGAAGTAGTGATGAGAACTTGGCTCTTTCCAGTAAGACAAAGAAGGGATAAAGGAAGAGTTCTAGCAAGAAAGGCAACGATGATGGAGGATCATCACAGCCAGGGAAGAAGAAGGACTTGACTAAAATCAAGTGCTTCTCATGTCATAAGAATGGACATTATGCATCTTAGTGTCCAGAGAAGAAGAAGGGTAAAGGAAAGATGCAGACAACAACATGAGTAGAGATGCAACTTGATGAGTTTGCAGCAAAGTTTGAGAAGGATTACTCACTGGTTTCTTGTCTTTCTATTAGCACAACTACTAGGAGTGCATGGTACTTGGACAATGGTGCATCTCGTCATATTACAGAAGCACGAGAGCTATTTAGCAGTTTGATGGAGAGGGACTCAAATGTTCATGTGGAGCTTGCTGATGATGCTAGGTATGCACATAAGGGAGAGGGAACCATTACGTTCCAGCTTGAGTCAGGAGGTTCGTTGGATGCCCAAGATGTGCTTTACGTACCAAGTTTGAAGAAGAATTTGCTCTCAGTCTCAGCGATGGAGGACAAGGGCTTTGCCATTACTTTTCAAAGAGGGCAAGTACTCATACGTCTAGAGAAAGCTAGCTTGGACACAACAATGGTTGTTGGGGTTAGAGAGGGCACTTTGTATAGGTTGCAGGGCAAGCTTGTTCAGGCCTTAGTACACAACAGTGACAACCTATTTTAGTTGTGGCACGAGGTTGGGACACCTACACTACATGGTGTTGTCGATTATGAGGGGGATTGTTACAGGTCTTCTAGAGTTCAATATTGAGCAACAAGGAGTGTGTAGAGGGTGTGCACTTGGCAAGAATGTCGAGGCTGCTTTTCCAAGCAACGATAGTAGGTCCTGTTATCCACCAGTTTGCACAAGATGGATTTTCTGAAGAGCCGATAGAGAATGAGCAATCAGTGCTCATATTTGCAGGTTTCAGAGTTTAGCAGGTCTTGTGAAAGATCCATTTTTCCCGCATTTCCACCATTGTAATAAATGTCCTAAGTATGAAAGATTGTAAAAGGCTATTGGCCACCCGAGACCAGGAGTGAGCACATACTTTGGAGTGTTTTTTTCTACTTGTTAATTATTTTTTCCGCTTGCCTTAGTGAGAAGAAAAAATAATTTCTAAGTTTTTTCACTCAGAAGACTTAGCTCCAAAGCCGGAGTATGTGCTGGAAAGCAGGTTTTCGCATGGAAAATCCAATGTCTAGTGTCTGAATGTATATAAGCTCATACTAGGACATAGTGTCTTAGTCATTTGGAAATTGCGGCTAGGTTTGATAGGTTTTTTTAAAAGTTTTCAGTGAATTAATTAAATTCCCGCAAAAATGGAATTTATTAATTCTAAGTCAATAAATGTAAAAAATATGGCATCAAACATTGTTAGATGCCATATTTACAGTTGTTTTCCAGTTCAGAGTATCATGTAAACCCCTATTTCCCATCTTTCGAGACTGAAAAGTGATTATTATTACTAAAAAATCAATTTTACTCGAAATTTACGAAAAAAGGGGTAATTTAATTCATCTCCTAAAATTAAGGAGAACTGGGGAACATGTTTTAGACGTTTTTTTTATGTCCCTAGGTTACCAAAGGCCCAAGGCGAGTTAGCTAAGTGGAGGTCGACTTAACTAAGATGACATGGAATAGGGGGAGATCCTTGTGTGGGGAACTCGACCCCACATCCTATGTGGCGCAATCTACATGAGGAGCACACATCCCAATATCCTCAGGCCATCCCTAACTCCCACATCACTCGCATTCACTCCTACTTTCACCCTCGTTCACTCGCCCTCCACCCCTCATCACTCCCCTTTCACTCACCTTTACCTAACACCTTTCCACTCCACTCCCCTTCACTCCCACGTATCTACTCTTCCACTCATGCGTAACTACACTCATCCCCACGCATTCCCTAAACCTTAAACCTAACCCTAGCTCACCTCTACATTGGAGTTATCACCTCCTATTTCTATATAAGAAAGGGTCGACCTCTCCATTAGTTAGTTTAGTCTTGGGCGAAGAAGCTATTGTAACATTGTTGTAAGCATTTGGAATAAAAAGTCTTTGGAGCTATCTTGGTGTGGACTCAAATGTGTGGTTGTCTTGACCTAAATGCGAATATTTTTATGACGTAACATGTATTGATTTACATTTACATTTTATGCTTAATTGTTAAAACCTTGTAAGTATGCTATCATATAATAGGGTAAGAGTAATCTAGCTTGATTTATCTTACTGCTTCTTTACTTCATAGATTCTTCAATGCATGTTTTATTTTTGGTTAAATCTAACATGCGTTTATGAGCTATGTGTGTAGGGAAGGTCTTTAACAGTTTTGTGTAGGATTGAAGTGTGTAGTTACAGGTTCCTCAAGGCAAAGGATTGACAGGTGGTGGTTTCCATTGTCATCGTCCAAAAGACTCTGAGATCAAGCTCCCTCTTTTTCACACCAAGAGAACCCCATAGCCCAAAGTTCTAGGCTCAGACGAAAGCTCCAAAAAACTGATAAAAATCTCTTTTCCTCACTCTTTTCTTTGATTGCATGCAAGTTAGAGCAAGTCCATATTTCATTTTTAAACATCTAAAGATTGCATGCATGTTTTGCTAGATCTAGGCTGAAATTTGTCAATTTTTAAAGAATAGATCTAGGGAATTTTAGGCATTTTCTTGGTCTTTTCATCTATAGTTTAGACCGAAGTTTGTGCTTAGTTTTAACTTCTTTATCAAGCTGTTTAGAGGTTTATTGTTTGCTGTCCTAAAACAACAAACAAAAGTCACTAAAAAGAGCCTAAGTTAGGTTTGTTTAAAGTCTCAAAAGGCCCTAAAATTTACACTTTTTGCCTTGGAAATTTTTTCAGAAAATTTGATAATTTTTCTTATGTGTTTAAACTTCTTTCCATCGTTTCTAACTTCATTTGTTTGCTGTTTTGTTGCAGCAACCACAGGTTCAAGAGGAGATTCTGCTAGTTTTGGGAAAAATCAAGGCTCCCAGGAACCCTGGGGGTTGTGACTTCGTCAAAACAAAGTTTCATTTTTCTCTCTTTTCTTCTTGTATTCTTAACGATCCAATAATAAGGATCCCTCTTCTTCTAAAAGAGCTAAAGGCTCAAAGAGAACTCTGGTTCTCCATTGTAATAGTGCAATAAAAGCGGGCCCTTTGTGCCCAGTTTCTTTATCCCCTTAAGTGGATTTGTGTTGTGGGTTTGCTTTGTCATTTTTTGAGTTGTGCATGCTTAAAATCTAACAATCAAATACACAAGTCAAACATATCAAACACACTACAACACTCTAATTTTTATGCATGTTAACTACTTCTCAAATTTTCATGCATACTTAGTTAGCTGGTTTTCAAGTATTTTCTTTCTTCAATCAGTTTTGCAACAATATTTAATTTTTCAAGCAGTATCTTGTTGATCTCTCTCAACTACAAAGCAGGGTATATACATTTAATTGTTGCAAGTTCATTTCTTTCACTTCCAAGTGTTTGTGCAAGTGCCTCATTTACAAAGCAGGGTGTGTGATCTATCTATTTCAAGTTTTATCAAGTAATTGAACCTTGCTAGTTTAATAGGGCAATCCCTTAAGATTATGAGTTCATTGGGAGGAAAAGGCTGAAAGTGACCTGCGAAGTAAGACGGTTCGCCGTGTTGTACATCCAACACTTTTGGTGAGTTTATTGGTGAGACCATTGGGTTTCGGTAAACTCTCAGCAAGTCCAAGTAGAGAACAAACTTCCTAAGGGGCCAAACACTTTTCACTAACTAATTACAAAATTTACCTTAATAAAATCTTCGATCTACATTGCCCACGACTCCCTTTAAGGCACTGGTTTAAAAGTACACTCAATTTATCTTATGTGAGCAGTTACATTTATGCATGTTATCTAATCTTCTTTTATGCTCTTGAATATTACAGATGTTGTATCCTTTTGATGTATGAATGTTTCATGAGCAAAGTGTTCTTTATGATGATAAATGCTAAATGGTGAATGATCTGATTTTATTTTCAGCAATAAACTCCTAGATTAAAGTGTTTTTCTTTCTTAGCTTAGAAAAACCTTAGATTTATTTTATAGGGACTCCCCCCCTTGGCTTCGCTAGGAGTTGGCCTAGACGGAGGAGTCGAGGATCAGGTGACAACACCTTGACTCGAGACTTGTCCCCAAGGACACACCAAGTGGATTGAAGGTTTCTTCCACGATAACCCAGGTGTGTATTAGGACGGAAACAAGTCTAAGGGGATCTTGGATTTTATCCATTCAGATGTGAGTGGGCCGATGTCAGTAGTATCGGTGCAGGGATTGTCATACTATGTGATGTTCATTGATGATTTTTCCAGGAAAACCTCAATCTTCTTTATGAAGACAAAGGATGAGGTCTTTAGTTGGTTCAGAGAGTTCAGGGCTTAGGTGGAGAACCAGATAGGGAAGAAGATCAAGGTCTTGAGGTCGGATAATGGGGGAGAGTACAACTCCAATGACTTTAAGGATTTTTGCAAGGAGGCAGGGATCAAGAGGGAGTTGACAATTTCAGACAATCCTCAACAAATTGGGGTTGTGGAGAGAAAGAATCTGTCCATCATCGGTTCTGCCAGGGCTATGATACATGACCGAGAGTTGCCTATGGTTCTTTGGGCAGAGGCGTGTAACATGGCTGTATATGTGCAAAACATGAGTCCTCATAGGATATTGGGGGACAAGACTCTAGAGGAGGCATTCTCAGGAGTGAAACTAGAGATATGACATTTGAGCATCTTTGGTTGTCCAGTCTACATCCATGTGCCAGTAGAGAACAGGACAAAGCTGGAGCCTTCAGTTCAGAAAGGAATATTTGTGGGGTACAACGAGACATCAAAGGCTTACAAGATCTTCATAGCAACGCAAAGGAAGACAATTGTGAGTAGAGATGTTAAGTTTGAGGAGAACTTGGCATTTAGGAGATCTCAGGAGTCATTAGTAGTGACAGAGGACGAGGAGCAACATGCTCCGAGGGATGAACAACAATCAATAGTTCAAAATTCGGGTGGGGAGGAGGAGTTAGCCCCTTCCAGTCTTGTTAGGAGACCCAGGTGGACATTACAGATATTGAGGGATGCTGGTGAGGCTCCTAGGAGTGCGGTCAGAGAGCGCAGGCCTCCGAGAAAGTTTCCAAGCTATATGGTGCTTATGATTAATATCAATTGATGTTGAGGCTTCCAGTTTTGTGGAAGCAACAGATCAATAGGTATGGCGGGATGCCATGGTAGAGTAGTACACCTCTATTATGAGGAATGATGTTTGGGACATAGTGCCGAGACCGAAGGGGAAGTCAATTGTGAGTACCAGGTGGCTCTATATGATCAAGCATGTCGCAGATGGTAGCACTGAGAAATTCAAGGTGACGTTTGTGGCGAGATGGTTATTCTAGAAAGAGGGAGTGGACTATGAGGAGAGATTTGCTCCAATCGCCAGATATGCTTCTATTTGAGCTGTTATTTTTATTGCTTCAGTTATGAGGTGGATGATACATCAGATGGATGTGAAAACAACTTTTCTCAACGAGATCATTGAGGAGGAAGTATACATAGAGCAACCTCAGGGTTTTGAGGTACATGGGAGAGAGTCTCATGAGTGTAGGCTTAAGAAAGCCTTGTATGGACTCAAACATGCACCCAGGGCATGGTATTCCAAGATTGATGGATACTTGTAGAGTATGGGATTTACCAAGAGTGAGGCAGATCCTAACTTGTACTTCATATTTGTTGGGACGAATCCACTCATCTTGGTTTTGTACGTTGATGATTTATTTCTCACAGGTGCAGAGGAGCTTATTGCAGGGTGCAAAACATATTTGGCTACTGAGTTTGAGATGAAGGACATTGGCTTGTTGCATTATTTCTTGGGGTTAGAGGTATGGCAGGTATCGAGTGAGATCTTCCTTGGACAAGGGAAGTATGCAGTTGAGATCTTGAGAAGATTCAGGATGGAGGACTGTAGACCGATGGCTACACCTATGGTTACCAATCTGAAGAAGTTTATCACTTTAGATTCAGAGTTGGTGGATCCCAGGATATACATGCAGCTAATAGGGTCCTTGATATATTTGGTCAATACCAGGTCAAATATATGTTTTGCTGAGAACACCTTGAGTCAGTTCATGGTGAAGTCGAGGTAGGTGCATTGAATAACAACAAAGCATGTGGTCAGGTACTTGAGAGGTACAGTGGAGTATGGATCGAGGTATCTTGGAGGAGATGGAGTGGAGTTGCAGGGATACTCAGACTCAGATTGGGAAGGGAGTGCAGTAGACAGAAAGAGCACCTTGGGGTGCTGCATCAGCTTGGGATCAACAGTGATTACTTGGTTCAATAGGAAGTAGACTTCTGTAGCACTCTTCAGCAGAGGCAAAGTACATGGCAACGAGTATGGCTAGTTGTGAAGCCATTTGGCTTCGTAAATTGCTTACAGGGTTATTTGATCAAGAGTTGGAGCCTACAGTGATATACTGCAATAACCAGAGTTGTTTCAAACTCTTAGAGAATCTAGTATTCCATGACAAGTTCAAGCATATTGAGATCAGATACCACTTCATTTGAGATATGATCCAGAAGGGAGCAGTGAATCTTCAATATATTTCCACAGATGAGCAGGTTGCACATATTCTGACCAAACCCTTGGTGAAAGGGAAGTTTGTGTTCTTCAGAGACAAACTTAGAGTGGTGCATAATACCTTCCTCGCTAAGAGAGAGTGTTGATGCATGGTAGCATCGGATAGGTATTCCCGCACAGGTCGGAGAGTGTTGATGCATGGTAGCACTGAACATGTATTTCTGCACAGGTCTATGTGTCTAGACGTGTGAAAATTGTCCAAAGCCTTCTATCCTTGACTTTACTTTAATTAAATGAATTATTAAAGTAAAGTGCTTTTATTAATTAGTTGAGTTTTATTTAAAGAAATGTTTTAATTAACATTAGTGAATTAAATAATAGTCGTTGATCTCAAGTGAGGTGAGAAGTAATCTCAACTATCAATCACATTGGAGATCAAGGTTAAGTCATAACTCGATCTTATAAAAACAAGGCTAGGGTGAAGGAGGAAGACACTTGACAGATTGATTGAGAGAGATTTATTTGACATAGAGAGAGTTGGATCACGAAGGACTGTGATTCAAGTAGATCCAAGTAGATCTTAGATAGGTGGAGAATGACTTCCATCTAGAGATCTAGGCCAAAGGAAGAGAGAGAACAAATGTACAACAGAAGGATCGACCATCACGAAATAGAGTAGGTATTCTGGTACATTCGTGCAGTCAACGCAGGTTTCAACATAACAGTTGCGCGGATAGCGTAGGACAACGCGGTTATTAGTGTAATAGTCATGTTGTTTCCATACATGATCGTACAACAGTTTTGGCAGTTGATCAACCAATCAAGTTTTGATGTACTTGGTCTCTTTTCTATTTGGGCCATTTTTCCAACAAGGGAGCCCTTATAAGCTTTGAAGTTATTTGAATGATAAGCTTAGTTGATGGGCATAATATCTTTGTGTATTGTGCATGAGTTTTTGGTTTCTAGTATTGCTTCTGCTAGATTTATTTGAGTTGAATTTTCCAGTAGTAGTATTTTTGTTTTGTGAGTTGCTAATCTGATTTGCAGTAAGGAAATCACTAGATAACAATATACTTAGGTGCTGGAGTAAGGAATTTTAACACAATGCTTTTCAACATATGTGTCCAGGTCCAAACTAACCTCCATGAAGTATGCTCCTTGTTATCCCCATTTTGTGGATAACTAAGGAGATTATGTCTCGAGGCCCTCAGGTTGCAGATATGGAGTGCTGAGAGACTAGATGACTAGCAATATCCTTTTGCACAGATGGAGACCCTTCTCACCACCACAGAGGTTGTAGATTTTCAAATGGCATCCACCACACCTACTGGCTTCCGGAAGGGAGTGGGCCTTGCTCCATGAGGTACAAGTCAATTTTATGGTGAGTATCATTTCAATATTTGAGGCATTTAAGTATGTTGTATCTTAGACTGCTTTAGATTTCATGATATATGCTTGGACATTATGCCTTTTGCCCTGCTTCACCTTGGTGGTTGACATTGTGCCGCAGTAGGTGGTCTTCCTTGGGGATGGGTTTGCTACTAGGAACTCCCTTGAAGAGCCATCGTACCATTCCCGACCGTACTTACCACTTTCCATCACTATTTCCCCCCATTTCCTTATCTCTTAGGATTTTAGGGTGTATTGACCCAAGAAGGGGTTGTCCCTCATTCTATGGGAAGAAGGGGCTGAAGGTCCAGAGGGATTGATGTTGGGTAAAAGATAAAAGCCTATGTATGAACCTTCTAGATGCTTCGCCTAGGGATCACCCAAGAAAGCAATGAAATGCTTATCTTTGAGAAAAGGGGGACCCAGAAACAAATATATGATTAAGAATGCTTAAAAGGTTAGTTGGAAGATAAGAGGTCTCATCACGAGCCGACTTATCATGTCCATGAATATCTAGGGGTATGACATTACCATCATCTGGTCACCAAGCCAACATAATGGCTATCAGTTGCATGGATGAGAGAAAGGGGGTCTCATCACGAGCCAACCTTCTCATTTCCACTAGGTATTTGTGGGTGACACTGCCATTATCTGGACACCACGCTAGGGCAGTGGCCTTCAACTTTTCCTTAAATTTATGAAAGAAACAAAGAACGGCAAAATAATGGGCTTGGAAAAAGTGCACTGCAAACGAAGGTACCACACACCCTCTACAAAGGCACCCATGAATGAGACACTACGACCTCTTGTATGTCATGAGCCCTATGCCCATTGAGTCTTGACCCTAACCACTTCACCCACTTTACATGGCTTAGAGAGGGATCTATCGGAAACTATCCTTGACCTAGGGCAAGATATTATACCCAATAGGACACCTCGTCAACCCTCCCATATTCAAGCTTTTGACATAGTAATATTTGATGCACATGCTTAGGTGACTCATTTATTGATTGGATTCACTTATCATGATGTTATGACTTGAGATCCTTGGAGGGCATGCTTATTTGTCTTTGCAGGACCTAGTTGGTGGACAGTTTTGGAAGAACAAGCTTAGCTTGGGCTTCCATGGGGCTTGAAGCCCACAAGTGGATGCCAAGGGTCCGCATGCCAGATGAGAGAGATCAAACTTTGAATGCCTAGAAGATGACTTGGACGACATAACTCAATCCCCACATCCGTGACATTTTGCCTAGGAGAGGGAAAATGTCACCTTTAGAGGCATGATGTCACCTAGGGGGGTTAGGGTTTGGTGGTGAGGTTGACATGCATTGTCACAAGGACGTTTTGAGGGGCTTGAGGCTTTGACCATGAAGGAAGCTATTTGGATGCTTGACATATGGCTTTGGGAAGCCTTTCTACACTCCTCTATCACCAACGACCTTCTCCTAGTTCCAAAATGTCCCCTAAAGGGGTGATGTCCTTATAACTAGGGCTTTTCTTTGTGCAAAAGTGAAATTAAAGTGAATTGTTTAATATTACTTTGTAAAAAGGGGCAAGATTAGGGTTGTTGACCCTTAGTCTTGTGTTTTACCCTAAATTATGTGGACAAACTATCTTAGTGACATTTTGTATAAACAAGAGATCATAAGATCTCATTTTATCATAACTCTCCATTGTGAGAGGCTCTTGGATTGAAATTTTCTCTCTCTTTGGCTAGTTCTCTCTCTTGTGCTTTTGTTTATGGCTATGTCTTGGATTATTGGTTGATGGAAGTGATGCGCTAGCCTTGGAAGGCTTTTCTCTAGCTTTTATGGTGGTTTGTCTTAGCTTTTTCTCGGAATTGGTAAAGTTTGTACATTGTTGCTATCATTTATTTATCAAGTCAAGGTTATTTGCTAGATCTAGGTGGGAAGTATAAGGGAATACACCCCCACCTTAGTCTCCATAACTTTATGCTTACATGCTATTGGTTTAACAAGGGTTTGCTAAGAGAAGTATAAGGGCATACACCCTCTTAGCCTAAACCCTAGCTGGAGATACTTGCCTTGGGGAGTAAGAGGATTTACATCCCAAAGGAGGTAGTACCTCTAGCTCTTTCTTTGCTTGACTCCATTAACCCATTTTCAAAGGCACTAGTCATTTACTTATTGCATTGGAGAAATAAATTGCTGCCTTGGTAAATGTGAAATTTTCAAGTTTTAAAGTTGTCTCTTTGGGATAGTGATCTCGATGCCTTGGGGATTCTTCCTCCCTTAGGGCGTCTCCTTTCTCCCACAAATTCTCATTTCTGTACTAACTTGTTTCTTACAGCCATTAGGCTGTAGAAAACCCTAACCCTAACCACTAATATCTCATAAACTAACCCTAGAAACTCTCCCTAACTTCACTCACCCAACCTACCAATTAGGGCGTATCTTTTGGGCCAATCATCTCTAACTTTTAGTGGCTGATTTCTCTGATATTCTCCATCATTTCCTACATCCATTAGGGCTGCATACTACTGCAGAAATCCACCTTATAACAACCTTCTTAATTTAGTCTCAAAGTGCTTTACTTGATTCATAATTAATTGCTAGTTTCATTGATGACATTGTTAACTAGTCTTG
>ML823136.1:60166-74006 GCA_009831015.1 Picea engelmannii
TCTGCCATCCCAGCAACCACCTGATGGGCTCTTCAGCCCCATGGAGGTCCGAACTAATCATCTCCCCATGTGCATCGATCCTCTGGTACCTGTCCGCCGGGCATGGTCCTGCACATCAAAGACTACGCCCTCCAGGGGCTCATTAGTCCTAGACAACATAGCAATGTAAATCATATCTCATCATTAAATTTATCAAACATATGCATGAAATCCCTAACAAATCATCTGAGAGCTCAAAGACATTACACAGACCCACTATACAAAGCTAAGGAGATCAAAAGGACAACCTATTGGGCTAGTACCCACAGGAAATGGAAAGTTTCCTCAAAGGATCATTCAAACCATGTTTAATGAGATGATGTGGTTTTTAGGGATGTCCGGTCACAGTCAGACCAAGGGCTGGTGTTGTCTGTGGGCGCCTTTGTAGGAGGTGAGCTGTACTCGTCATGGATGCAATTTTTCCAAACCCTTATTGCCTTATCTTTCTTTTATTGCTTTTTTACTACAAGCCTTGACGAAGAGGACACTGCCTTGGCTTGGTGGCCAGAGCTGACAGCGTTACCCACTAGTATCTTAGCAGAAATGAGAAGGATGGCTCATGATGAGACCCCCTTTACTTTGGCCATGCAACCAAAGGTCACTGCCCTGGTTTGGTGACCAGATAGTGGCAATGTCATACCGCTAAATACCTATGAACATAATGGGCCGACTCGTTATGAGACCTCCCATCCTCTTGGTTAGGTCTTGCATTTATTTATTTCATTTTTTCTTAGGGTCCCTTAGTTTCTTATTGAGAGGCCTTTTATTGCCTTCTCGGGTATCCCCTGGGCGAAGCATCTCTAGGTTTTCATTTTCCTATGGCTTTTATCTTTTACCAACTACTTTTACCCCCTGGGCCTTTAGCCCCTTCTTCCCACAAGACAAGATGTACCCTAGAAGATCATCCTAATGGCCAGACTAGGGGAATGGGATGGATGAGCGGGATATAAGATGGAAAAGTGATAAGATGGTGGGAGCGGACGCTGGCTCTGCAAACCCCCCTTGGTGGCTAACCAATACCCATGAATACCGGCTTGCTAAGTTGCCCCATCAATCACCCCAACAATGGTCAAGAGAATTAGTGTAAGATCCAAGCAGTCATCCAAAATGAAAGGAACCTAATGCATACATAAGAAGGTTATAACGATCAAATACGACACATACCATGATACCTCGGACCAATTACCTCATGGAGCAAGAGTCCTCTCTGATGCAAATCCAGGTCGGTAGTGATGGAAGCTGGTACTGCTGACAGGACAAAGCTGGCTGAGAAGAAGAAAGATGGGCCCTCCAGGGCCATGCTCAAGTCGCTCCTGCTCTCGGTACGCCATGTCTAGGACCATGTGGGCCTCGAGACATGATCTCCTACTTATCCCTAGATATCGGGGATAACATGTACAAAAGCTCATCACAACGTTGTCTTGTCTCTGCCATCCCAACAACCATCTGATGGGCTCTTCAACCCCATGGAGGTCCGAGCTAATCATATCCCCATGTGTACCGGTCCATTGGTACCTGTCCGTCGGGTATGGTCCTGCACATCAAAAACTTCGCCCTCCATGGGCTCATCAGTCGTCGACATCATAGCAATGTCAATCATATTTCATCATTAAATTTATCAAATACATGCATAAAATCCCTAACATATCCTCTAATAGCTGAAAGACATTACACTGATCTACTATACAAAGTTGAAGAAATAGACAGAACAACCTATTGGGCTGATATCCATAAGAAAAGGAAAGCTTTCACAGAAGATCATTCAAGCCATGTATATGAAGTGATATGGTCTGAGGATGTCCAGTCATAGTGAAGACCAGGGGTAGTTATTGTCCGTGGGTGCCTTTGTAGGAGGTGAGTTGTACCTGTCATGGATGCACTTTTTCCAAGCCCCTTTATTGACTTTATTCTTTATTTATTGCTTTTTCTTTCTTTTTACTTCAAGGTCCGACCAGAGGACACTGCCTTGGCATGGTGACCAGAGCTGACAGTGTTACCCACTGGTATTTTCGCAGAAATGATAAGGTTGGCTCGTGATGAGACCCCCTTTCCTTTGGCCATGCAACCAAAGGTCATTTCCCTGGCGTGGTGACCAGATAATGCCAATGTCATGCTACTAGATACCTATGAACATAATGGGCCGGCTCGTGATGAGACCTCCCATCCTCTTGGTTAGGTCTTGTTTTATTATTTTTCTTAGGGTCCCTTTTGTTTCTTATCGAGAGGCCTTTTATTGCCTTCTCGGGGATCCCTGGGCGAAGCATCTCTAGGTTTTATTTCCTATGGATTTTATCTTTTACCAGCTGCTTTTACCCCCTGGTCCTTTAGCCCCTTCTTCCCACAGGACCAAGTGTAACCCTCAAAGGTCATCCTAATGGCCGAACTAGGGGAATGGGATGGATGTATGAGAGATAAGATGTAAAGTGATAGTATGGTGGGAGAAGACAATGGCTCTTCTAATCCCCCTCTGGTAGCTAACCAAAACCTATGGACATCAGCTTGCTAGGGCATCCCGTTAATCCCCCCAACAATGGTCAAGTGGGTTAGTGTAAGATCCAAGCCGTCGTCAGAAATATAAGGACCTTGATACATATATAAGAAAGTTATAATGATCAAACATGACACATACCATGATACCTGGACCAATTACCTCAAGGAGCAAGAGTCTTCTCTGATGCAAGTCCAAGCCGATGGTGATGGATGCTGCTGCTGCTGACAGGACAAATCTGGCGAAGAAAAGATGGATGGGCCCTCCAGGGCCATGCTCGGGTCAATCCTGCTCTCGGTACTCCATGTCTAGGACCTGTGGGCCTCGAGACATGATCTCCTAGTTATCCCTAGAAAACAAGGATAACAGGAGGTAGTACCTCAATAGGTGTGATGTGTTGGCTGATGGACCTCTTTAGGCAGGACACATGGAAGACATTGTGTATCCTGCTGCCCTGTGGAAGCTCCAGTTCATAAGCTACGACCCCTATCTTCCTGCTGATCCTGTAGGGCCCAAAGAAACATGGCTATAGCTTCTCTGCTTTGTTTCTTTTTATAGAAGCATGCCTATATGGTTGAAGCCTTAGATAGACTAAGTCACCAACCTCAAAAGTACGATCAACCATGTGCTTGTCTGCTTGGACCTTCTGTTGGTTCTGTGCTCTCTGTAGATGATCCTTTAGCTCTCTGAGGATGTCTTGGCTCTGCTGTACCCAATCTTGTACCATTGGTGCCCTGCTGTCACCAAAAACAATCTCTACAAAAGATAGTGGGTCATAGCTATATAAGGCCCTGAATGGTGTCATGCCTATGGATACGTGCTGGGTGGTGTTGTAGCAGTACTCTCCCAAGTGCAACCATCTGACCCACGTTTTCTACTACCCTACTACATAATTCCTGAGGTATCCTTCTACCCACTTGTTAACTATCTCGGTCTGTCCATTCGTCTGTGGGTGATAGCTGGTACTAGGGGTCAAGGCCGTACCAACCAATCTGAACAACTCTTGCCAAAATGTACTCATGAACCTACTGTTCCTGTCACTGACAATAGTCTTGGGTAGGCCATGCAACCTGAAAATTTCCCTGAAAAACAGTTCGGCCACCTGTGCTGCACTAAAGTCTGTGGCTATGGAGAAGAAGTGTGCAAACTTCATCAACCTGTCCACCACTACAAAAATGCAGTCCTTCCCCTGCGTCCTTGGCAACCCAGTGATGAAATCCATGGATATGCTTTCCCACTTGTGCTTTGGAATGGGTAAGGGTTGCAGTTGTCCTGCTAGGTGAGTGTGCTCATCTTTGTTTTCCTGGCATGTAGTACACTCCTTGACATGCTTTATTACATCCTCCTTGAGGCCTTTCCATGGGAACCTCTCTCTCACCGGCCTATATGTCTTACTAATCCCTTGGTGCCTTTCCATTGGTGAGTCATGACATGCCTGCAACACCTTGGCCTTGAAGGCCGATCCAAGGACCAAAAGATTCGACCCTTGTAATAGATGAGGTCATTGATAATCATGAAGTTATCATCTTGTACCTATTCGTCTAATAGCTGACAAGCGAATTGATCTTTTGCATATTCCATCACCAAGTGGTCCTTCCAGTCAACTGATACACCTGTCATGGAAAAAATGGATGGCCTCCTAGACAATGCATCAACCACCACATTGTTCTTCCCTTTGACAAATTCAATGTCAAAGTCATAGGCCTGTATTTTTCTTACCCATTTCTGTTGTCTTTCATTTAAGTTCTTATGCTCCAATAGGTATTTAAGACTATTATGATCTAATTTGACCACAAACCGTGCACCTACCAGATATTGCCGAAATTTGGCTAGTGCATGCATGATAGCCAACATTTCTTTGTCATAAATGTTGTAGAGTAGCTCAGGACCCCAAAGTTTTCGGCTCTCATAGGCAAGAGGGTGTCTATTCTGCATCAGTACGACCCCTATGCATTCTCCTGAGGCATCATAGTCCAAGGTGAAAGTTAGGCCAAAATCTGGAAGAGCTAGGACTGGGCATGTGCTCATCACCTTTTTCATTTTATCCATCGTAATTTGAGCTTCTTCACTCCATTTGAAGGCTCCCTTCTTCGTCAAATCGATCAAGGGTGCACACAGCTGAGAAAACCCTTTGACAAATTTCCTGTAGTAAGTGCACATGCCTAGAAATCCCCTTAGCTCTGTGAGTGACTTAGGGGTAGGACACTCCATAATGGCACCTGTACCCCCTTTACTCCGATGATGTGTCCCAAGTAAAAAACTTCTGTCATTCCAAACTCACATTTGGACTCCTTAGCGTATAGTGATTGTTCCTCCATTATAGACAGAATTTGGTCCACATGCCGAAGGTGTTCCTCCCATGTCTTGCTGTAAATGAGCAAGTCTTCAAAAAATACTAACAAGTGCTTCCTCAGCTGTTTGTTGAACACATGGTTCATGCAAGATTGGAACGTGGTTGGGGCATTGGTTAACCCGAAGGGCATCACCAAGAACTCGTAATGGCTGTAATGACACCTAAAAGTTGTTTTTGAAATGTCCTCCTCCCTCATCTTGATTTGATGGTAGCTAGAACGAAGGTCAATCTTTGTGAAATAGACAACTCCATGTAGTTCGTCTAGCAACTCATCAATCCTGGTTATAGGGTACTTTTTTTTTATTGTCTTTTTATTCAAGGCCCGGAAGTCAATGCACATACGCATCGTCCCATCTTTCTTCTTGACCAACACTACTGAAGAAGCAAAAGGGCTAGAGCTCGGCCTAATGTGTCCCATGTCTAGAAGTTCTTTGATGGCTTTCTCTATCTCGTCTTTATACTTCTTTGGATGCCTATATGGTGTGGTGATGACTGGCTTAGCCCTTGCCTCTAACTCAATGATATGCTCAAACCCCCTGTCTAGTGGCACTCCCGGAGGAGTTGGTCCAAACACTTTGTGGTGCTTGTCAAGGCTCTCTTGGATCTCTGGGGTGTAGTGAACCTTACCCTGCTCATCCACACGTGTCGAAATCCTACATTCAACTGCATATACAATCTCCTCTCTCCTGAAGATAGCTTCCATCCTCTTGGCCATAACTACCTTGGCAGAATTACCTGTCATGCCTCTGAGCACTACCTTTCGCCCACCCTCCTCTGTAAAAGACATCTCCATGGTCTTGTAGTTGGTGGTGATAGCCCCCAATGTGCTGAGCCACTGAACTCCAAGGATGATGTTAGTGTCCGGAAGGTCCATCACATATACGTCCTGTACTAGCTCATGCCTACCCAATGTAAGCCTCATACCTGGAATGTACCTGTGACAAGGCATAGTGCTTCCACCTACTACCTCCACCTTGAACCCTTCAAATCCTACCGTGGGTATATGCCTCCTCTTCAACAGTGTTGAGTCAATGAATTTGTGAGAGGCTCCCCCATCAATCAACACTGATAGCTTCTGCCCTTGAAAGACTCCTCTCATCTTGAAGGTGTTGAATTTGGGCACCCTGTTGATAGATGCCAGGTGGCTTTCCCCTCAACCATACTATCATGTTCTATGACCACCTTCTCTGCTGTCTCTGTGGCTTCGGCCTCCATGTTCTGAAGTTGGTCGTAATCTTCCTCCTCATTGTCTGAGGTCACCTCTATGTAGTGTATTTGGCCACGGCCCATACACTTGTGTGATGGGTTCCATGGTTCCTTGCACATGAAGCAGAGTTGCTTCCTTCTCAATTCCCTCCTGGTGTTATCATCCATTCTGCCACGGCCCCTGTCAAACCCCCTTGGGTCACGTCCCCCTTGGTTCATTGGAGGTCTCTGGTCTCTTCCTCTGGTGTTAAGAGGTGGCCTAGGTACAAACTTTGGTTTGGCAGCTGGTCCTAGGTCCCTTGTCCTCCAAATAGCATCCTGTAGGTTGGTAGGCTTAAAAGCCTTTACCCAACCCTTCAAGGGTTCCATAAACCCCTCAGTGAAGAGCATCATGAGCCTGGTTGGTGATATATTCTGCACCATGACTGCTAGCCTCTGAAATTCCTCAATGTATGCCTCGGCTGCCCTTGTTTGCTTGAGCTATGTGAGCTCCTGGAAGGATAGTTCAGGATCCCCCTGATCAAATCTATCAATGAGACTTTGGGTGAATTCTGTGTAGGTCACTATCTGGTTGTGGCCTAGGGTGGTGAGTCACCAATCATGAGCTTTTCCATCCAAATACATGGCTTCCATCTCCCTCATGGGATTAAGCTGCAGATAAGTGTCCAGTTTTTGTACCCATGCCTGGGCTGTCATCTTGGTCGTACCATCAAAGTATGGGATTTCTAACTTCCCTGCTCTTCGTTCAAACTCAAAACTACTTCTGTGGTTCAGCCTGGGCTTGTTTCTGAACTTGAGTTGGCAATATTGATCCAGGGACATCTACCTCTGAATGATCATATCCAAGTCGTAGTACTCCCTAGTACACTGTGCCATCTGCTCAACAAAGTCATCCACCTGCTCCTGCTGTACCTGTTCATCTGTGAATGTGGGCAAGTATGGTCTAGGGTTAGCTATGCTCCCTATTGCCGTCCTAATACACACTTGCTAATGTGAGCTAAGTCCGGCTCACTTAGTGTGTCCTTGAAGGCACAATGCCTAGGTTCTCAGTCCACACTGTCACATTGACTGGAACCTATTCCTTCTAGGCTTACTCCTAGGGAAGCCAAGGGGGGTAGTCCCTAGTTACTAGATGTGATTTAACTTTAGGTTCTAGGAGTTAATTTTAATTTGTTAAAGGCTCAGGGGGAAAACTAGCCTAGGATGCTAAGGCAACAAATGTAAAGTGCAAGTCTATCTATATGTCAATCAACCCTTTTCCTAAGTCAACTAAGACTAGTGCCTAAGGTTGGGAAATGGGGTCAACTAAGTTTGTGGGTGGTTTATTTGCAAAGTATTTACAAGTGAAATAAGTTAAACTACCCCAAACCAAAGATTGCAATTACTTACAAAAGAATTACAAGTGTTACAATGATTACACAATACACAAATAGATACAAAAGAACAAGATATAAGTGATACCAAAATGTGAAAGCTAAGAGATATTCAATTCATAAACAATCACATAAGCCAAGCATGCCCCAATAGCACTTACTCTATTGGACTGCTTTCACTGGCAACCATAAAAAGCACTCAAGACTCAAGAAGGTGATGCCTCCCCAAGTGGGATACTCAACCCCTTCTTGAATCACACCACAAAAGCAATGAAGCAAGATATAACAATGTTAAACTCAATTGCTCAATAAGACATAAAACATTAAAGACATCAACCATGTAGTTGCAATAAAGATGAAAAACATGAAATTATTATCAATGTGTGTTCCTAAGCATACATCTAAGTCCCCCAACACAACATGGATGATCTATGCAACTAAATGGTTAAGGAGTTTCTTAAAAGTTAAGTTAATTTTTATTCCCTCTCCCTAAACTATGTTTGTGCTTTAAGGTTCCTCCTCCCTTGGCCAAATGACTTTCGGGTGCTCAAGATAGTAAGGCAACGAGGCCCACCCTAGCTTCCACGGTCAGCCCTGACAGTAAGAGTACTTTCCGGAGAGGACACCCACCTGGAGCGCCACGGGACGGTCCCCCGCCACTACCCTCCGTTGTTTTCCTCAAACCCGTTTTAGATGGTGGAGATGGCTGAATAAAGCTTCCTAAGTTGTCTAGGTGTTATTATGACCCTCGGGCCGGTCTTTAGGTGTGTTGGGTTGATTTTAAGAGTGTTTTAGGTGCTTAAAATTTCACTTTTTAGCCCAAAACCGAAACTGAAATTGATGGAAAAGTGTGCTTGCAAGATGTAAATCAAATGATCATAAACACATATAAACATATATGGAAAGTTGCAAAATATATATCATTCATTTACTTAACCATTTCACATATAAACTTGAAAGTTAAAGGTGAAATTAAAGAAATAACAACTTGCTAGTTATAACAGAAAATGTACTTGAAAGTAAAGCAATGAATGTGAATGCTTAGCCCATAAAACAAAATGACATGAATGAAAAACTCATAAAGTAACAACATTCACCATGGCATCACATTCATCATTTAGATATTCAACTTGCTAGATGAAAAGGGCAAGAACAACTTGCCTTATGGAAATGATAACAAGAAAGAGACTTAGAGATTAACCATTCATCAACACATATTATATGTTAAACCCATGTAAAAATAGATGTGCTTTAAATGGAAATTTAGCAAATGTGAGAGATCTATTATCCTAAACCATAAAGAGATCACATGTGCTATATAGAGCAAAACTTAGAACATAAATAAATAACTTAAGAAGGAGATTAGTTGTACCACTTAAGCATAACTTAAATTATTCATCCATAAGACATTAGAAGCATGTAAAGGGAAATCACTTAAGAAAGAAAACAAGATTATTGTGATGACTATCTAGATTATATTCGAACCATGAGAGCATATAATCATCAAATCAAGTAAGTTTCCCTTAAGCCTGGCGATTTTGGGGATTACTCTCCCAAGGTGCAGGCAGATGAAAAAATGAAAAACTTTAAATTTCTTTTAAGCCTAGCGATTTTGGGGATTACTCTCCCAAGGTGCAGGAACATTAACTTATCAAAAATGAAAAACTTGAAAAGATGAAACCACTTACAATGGCCAAGCTGGAGGCAAGCCTACCATTATTGGCCAAAGAGGGTTGTTAAGTAAATAAACAAATTATTAAAAAAGAAAATGTCACACTACCTTGCCTTATGGACAAGAGGGGCCAACAAATAAATAAAAAATTTGCTTGAAAGAAAAACAAACTATCCTAGCCCAACAATATTGGAGATTTCTCTCCCAAGGTGTAGGCAATTATTATGGTAGCTTATAATGACACAAAAGAATCAAAGAAATAAAAGAAGAAAACTTGGATTAAAAAAGGAAAAGTAAGGAAATAGTTACCCAACCAATGGAGGTTCTTGGGGAAGTCTTGTGGATGAATTTGGGCAGCGTTTCCCCTTGTTTCTGGTAAGAACCTGCAAAAACCAGCAAGCAAAAGCTTGCTGAAAATGCTGCAAAACACACCAAATGTCAAAAAAAAAAAAAAATCTGCTTTTTACACAGAAAATTTTTGCATAAAATCTCCAATTTAAAGTAAATATTTTGACCTATCTAAGAGTGTTAGAAAACTGAAATATAAGTGGAATGTATGCAGAAAATAAAAGATTAAGCAAACTAGGAGTGTGAGAAGGTTTTAAGGGTAGGCTCGTTCTTGATGCTATCCCAATAATCCCTTTGAAGCAACCTGCAAAACTCAAAGAAAGATGTGAAGCATGGAAATAGATAGCAATATTGAATAGACTAACAATATGAAATACTTCAAACCCTTAGCTATCCAACAAGCATAAACTAACAAGAATACTCTTTGCTAATCTACTCTAGTAAAATACTTTACCAAAGATCTACTCAAAACTACACATAAAACTTGAACAATGCAAAGTCACCTCATGTGCAAGAAAGCAACCAGAATACTCTTGGTGTTTTCAAAATCCTCCAAAGCTTTATTAATCCAAAATATGAGAGTGTTGGAGAAATACTTGCTCCAAACTCTCAAGAGCAATGAGTGAGATGGCAAGAGCAAGATAGTGGAAGTGAGGAGAAATTTCAGCACAATAACAGTAGCTCAAAGATTGGTGAGGAAAAAGGGTGAGGAGGGGCTTCTTTTATGGCTGTAGAGGCAAGGTGAGGGGGCCTTGATGAGTGCCAAGTGTTATTTTTTAAGATCATGAGTGAATCTCTATGAAGGGGGCGTAACTCCTCTTGGAGGGGGCAAAAAAAGGGTGAAAATGAAGGAATGGAGGGGAATTAATGAGAAAAAATGAGTGGGATCATCCTAGGAGGTGATATGGGGGTCAAAGGGAGTCATAACTTATGAGAGGAGGCCCCAAATAATTCACAACAACTTCCACCAAGGAAAAACGTCACTTCCCCTAGGGGGGTGCAATTTTTGAGTGTAGAAGGTGGGTAAGGGGTTAGAATAGCTTGGAAAAGGTTGGGAGGGTTAGGTAAAGTCTAATCTTGCTCTTTTCCACCTTCAAACTCACCCATTAACTCTTTTTTACAAAAATTACAAAAATGACTTAGCAATTAAAATTGCCGTTTTGACTGACTTTGACTCTGGGTGGACAAAGACATAGCAAACTTCGTCCAATTGAGATGAAACTTGGTCTATGGGTGTAGGGGGTGCCATTCCATTTCTTTTGAGCACAAATACCCCTATCGAAAACCCAAAGACCCAGTTTTTACAATATTTGCTCAAAAACATTTAATTAATTAAATAATTAAAATTCCAACCTTAGGAAAATTAATTAAATTTAATTAATTAAAAAAAACCTATCTAGACTTGACGAAATTCCGTGAAACTTTCTACAATGTCTAGCATGGTCATTTACAACATTCCTAAACAATAGCTACCAAAGGATGAGACCATTAGAATGTCGTTCACCACTTTGGAGGAATTATTGCATGTGTGAGGGAAAAACTCATGGGAAGTCAACCAGGCTGAAAAGCCCAATTGACAACTTGAGGATAAAAAACCCTCGGTGAAAGGAAATCTCCTAATGAAAACATCCCAAGGTACCTGACCTAACTATGATCCATGTAGACTTATTACATTATCAACTCACGCAGGGGTACAAAAATTTCGTTTACAAAATTTAGAGATGGAGCATAAAATGCCCAAGTAGAACCAATATTGTCTTCAACATATTTTCATCTGGTGATGCATCCTTCATGGCACATGAGTTGACCCCCTAGCTGAATAGGCGGTCAACACTCCCCATCTATCCATGTGATGTACCCCCTCCA
Organism: Picea engelmannii; assembly: GCA_009831015.1. NCBI lineage: Eukaryota > Viridiplantae > Streptophyta > Pinopsida > Pinales > Pinaceae > Picea > Picea engelmannii. Next base: position 71,512 of record ML823136.1, read on the forward strand.
TGGCTTCCTTCAGACCTGGGATCCTTTTCCGCATTATACATGACTTCCCCATGGGATCCACCAACCTCTCTGTTTCCATTCGTCTCAGGGTCTTTTCCCTGATGATTCATCTGCATCAATAGCTTGGTTATCCGAGTCTGGTTCTCGTCAATCTTCCTTAAATTCCCATCTACCTTCTTTAGAGTCTCAGTGATTTCGGCTTGTCCCCTTCGGTTTGTCTCCTGGATTTCCTGTAAATGGTGGACCAGGTTACATTCTGTAAGGTTTAAGGTTTGATGGAATTTGTCGAATTCGGCTGCCAAGAAAGCTAAGCCCTATGGCTCACGGTCATCTCTTGATCCCTCCATTTTGGCTTACGTTTCACTAGCCAACTTCTTCCTTCTGCCCATAAAGATACCACTGTACCTCTGCATGTGCTAATCCTCACAGGTTTGGAGGATCAAAGCTCTGATACCACTGTAATGATCCCAAGCCAATTTTGTTTTTGCTTCGAATCACTAACTAACCACTGATTTAATTATTAAGTGTGTGTATGCCGGTTGGCCATCAACATTTCGGCCTTAGGGTTTATTCAGTTATTCAGCCACAGATTATACAAGCATATTTGCCATAATATGAAGAACATCAACAATACATGAGATAGGAACCATAAGCAAATAGATGAACTTTATTATAAGAAAGCAAGCACCTGATACAAATAGCGAAGCAGATCTGGAATAGCCTCAGATGGCTTCAAGACAATAATAGAGCTGCATACAAAATGCTCCCGGAGATACAAAGCAAGCCTCCCAAAGGTTGGAATACAAGATGAATGCTCAATTGCAAAACCAGGGTTTAAGCCCAACCCTGAGGCAACTGGTATGACCCTGCTGATGCTGGTACGGCCTGCTGAAGATGATGGATGCCAAGGGTTCGGCCCTCCTGAAGATGAAGTTCCCCAAATGCTGCCAAACTCCTCCCAATGATAGATCAAGGCAATGGAAGCCTCCTCCTGAAGTTTGGAGCCAAAACACTAAAGCCTCCTCAAACTACAGAAACCCTAAACTGGTACAGCTCTCCTGAAACCCTAAATATGACCAATAGTACGCCCTAGCTGAATATGGGCTTAGAATCTCCTAAAACTCTCTAGGATGATAGATCAAGTCACCACAAGCCCCTGAGAGAAGTCTCAAGTTCAGATCTAGCCTATAGCCTTTTAGATATGAGAAACACTGAATCACCAAATCGTCCCCCTCCTCCTGAAATCGTCTCAACCTGCAAATAGATGATAGGGACGTGGTAACTCCTCCAAGAAACCCTCAAACTAATGAGCAAGGCCTTGCAAGCAAAACCCTAATGCTGAAAACCATCAAAGCCTCCTCCTTATGCTGGATCGAACTCTTCCTCAACCAATGGTGCGTCCTTGCAAGAAAACCCTAACTGGTACATCCCTGCTGAACTAACTGGTACGGCCCTGCTAGTCCTCCTGAATAGCTGATAGATGTAGGATGGTGTGGGTGGAGTATTTCATCCCCGAGACCAAGCTTGGAACAAGGTGAGTGGAATTTTTCACCACTGAGTTGATCACTAGGGTTTGTAATATCAAAACCCTCAAAACTATATGCTCAAGAGGATCAACAAGCAACTATCCAAAATCCAGAATGAATGAGAGGTGCGCCCTAGCCTTCTCTTTATAATTTTCTTCTATTTCCCTGTTGAGTTAAGTTAACCCCTAGGGTTAACTCCTAACTCAACCTCCAACGCTTCTATTTCTTCATTGAGTTATCTTTTTAACTCCTTTTACCTTTTTATTAAGTCAACTTAAGAATATAACCTTAGTTTGGTTGACTTTTCCCCTCAATGTGAGACTATGGCTTAGTGGGGATGCCTAGGCCACTAAGTCCTCTCAAACCTCTTCATCAAGAGGTGGGGGACATTACACTACATCACAGTTTATGTTCATCTTTAAACCAACATTTGAGAGCACTTCCAATTAGTAGAAGACACCAGCTTCCAGCTTCTAGCTAACTTCAGAAATTTTCCGAGAACCATAGAGCCTAGAGCAGGGTTCCAGAGTTTGTGGTCATCCTTAACCCTCCAGATTGGTTTGTGTTTTTTCTTAAACAACCATCAACATTTAGTAGAAGACATCAACTTCTGCTAGCCATTCGGTTTGTGGTCATCCCAAAACCACCAAATTCAAAGAGCACATTCAACCATGAATAGCTGCACACTTCCATATTTCAACTGCCCACTTTCAGATATCAGCTCTCACCTTGGATTCATATACACCCCTTCGGATTAAGGGGGGGAATGTTGGAAACGTAATCCATTTAGGGTTACTTGACGAAGGAATATGAAACATCATAAGACGTAATTGTTGTAGGGAGTCCAAGAGATGTCTTGGAATATGAATCCAAGTGTCAACATCAATGTATATAAACATGTATCATATCATTAATAAAATGTGCATTCACAATTATCCTATATCGTGTGTCCAACATAAACAATAATTT
>ML823137.1:2386-30493 GCA_009831015.1 Picea engelmannii
AAAGATACTCAAAAAGATCACTTTCCATTACCATTCATTGATCAGGTGTTAGACAGTTTGTCAGGGAAGAAATTTTTCTCATTTTTAGATGGTTTCAGTGGGTATAACCAGATCAAAATTGCACCCCAAGATCAAGATAAAACGATTTTTACTAGCCCTTGGGGAACCTTTGCTTATAGATTTCTCTCATTTGGACTATGTAGTGCACCAGCAACCTTTCAAAGAGCAGTTATAGGAATATTTTCTGATATGCTTAATGAATCTATGGAAATTTTTATGGATGACTTTACTCCTTATGGCATTTCTTTTCAGCAAGCACTACAAAACCTTGAGAAAGTGCTTAAACGATGTATACAAGCCCAACTCTCCCTAAGTATAGAAAAATGTCACATGATGATGAGTGAAGGAATAGTGCTTGGACATTTTATCTCATCTCAAGGAATTCAGGTGGATCCATACAAGATACAAGTCATTAAAGACCTTCCTACTCCCAAAACCCAAACAGAGGTAAGAAGTTTTATAGGACATGCTAGATACTACAGAAGATTTATCAAAAACTGTTCCAAAATAGCTTCTCCTCTGTTTGTGTTACTGATGAAAAATGCTGAATTCAAATGGACTAATTCTTGTCAGGAAGCATTTAATACACTTAAACATTAGTTATCTACAACTCCTATTCTTAGAGGACCTGATTAGACACTTCCCTTTCATATATCCTCATATTCTTCAGATACTGCAATAGGAGTTGTCTTGGGACAAGAAGAAGATCATCTCCCTTATGCTATTTATTTCACTAGCAAGAATATGACTCCTACTGAACTCAATTATACAGTTACCGAAAAGGAATTCTTAGAAATTATCTATGCTATTAATAAATTTAGACATTACATTACTGGCTACTCTACTCTTGTCCATACTGATCACTCAGCTATCAAATATTTAATGAACAGACCTATCACAAATGCTCGAGTCACCAGATGGTTACTATTACTGCAAGAATTTGATATTACAATTGTAGATAGACCAGGAAAAGAAAATGTAGTTGCTGATTTCCTTTCTCGGTTAAAACCTGATGATGATACCCCAATAGATGATTCCTTTCCTGGTGAATATCTATTTGCAGTATCTGTTCACTCACCTTGGTATGCAGACATCGCTAATTATTTGGTTGCAGGGAAGTTACCACCACACTTATCCCATCAAGAGAAAATAAGAATCATTCAACAAAGTGCTAGGTATAGCTGGATAAGTGGGTGTCTTTTCCACACAAGACCTGATCAAGAAATCCGAAGGTGCATTAGCGAAGATGAGGTTTATAATCTACTAAAATATTGTCATGATGGCCCTTGTGGAGGGCATTTTGCTGATAAGAGAACAACACATAAAATTCTCAGGATGGGGTACTATTGGCCCTCACTTTTCAAAGATGCAAAGAAATATGTCTGGGCCTATGATAGCTGCCAAAGAGTGGGCCAAACTAATCATAGAGATGAAATGCCATTAAACCCCCAGATAGTACTTGAACCATTTGAAAGATGGACCTTAGACTTCGTAGGACCCATTAACCCCCCATCCAATCAAAAAGTTTATATAGTGGTCTGCACAGACTATATGACCAAATGGGTGGAAGCTAAAGCACTCCATAGAGTGACCGAAGAAGCAGTTATAGATTTCTTATTTGAAGACATCTTCATCAGATTTGGAGTGCCAGGAGAACTAGTTACAGATGGAGGACCTCCTTTCACTTCTCATGGTTTTAAATCCACCCTTCAAAAATATCATATTCAACATAGAATGACTACAGCATACCACCCCCAATCCAATGGACAGGTGGAAATCACAAATAAAGTAATAGAAGCCATTCTCACAAAAGCAGTGAAGGAAAACAGAAAGGACTGGTCTCACAGGCTCCCTGAAGCATTATGGGCCTACATAACTACCTGGAGAAATACTACAGGATTCTCTCCCTATGAATTAGTCTATGGAAAGAGTGATGTCTTTCCTGTGGAATTTGAAATCAAAATCTTAAGGACTGCTTTAGCTGTCAACCTCGATTTGACCGATGCATAGACAACCAGGTTGCAACAGCTTAATGAATTGGATGAAAAAATACTAGATGCCATTCATCAGACAACTATGATTCAACAACAAAGATCAAAATGGAATGACAAAACTATCAAGCATAAGCAGTTCCAAAAAGGTAATTGGGCCCTACTGTATGACTCTCAGTTCAAAGAATTTCAAGGGAAACTATGTACAAGATGGCTTGGACCTTACGAAGTAGACACTGTTTTTCCTAATGGAACAGTAAGGCTCCTCACAATCGACGACTCTAAAACACCGTTACTTGTAAATGGTCATCGGCTCCGTCTGTACCAGTGCCCTATTTCCAAAGAAGATTTTAAGGCTACATGTGTGGTAGACTCTCATTACCTCTTTTTAGAGGGGGCTCCTACCCCTCATTGCAATTAATTCTTTTTAAGTTAATTTATTTAGTATTAGATTAGATTTCGTTTACTAATAATCCCTGTCAATAAATACCATGTTACAATCAATTTTTGCAGATTCCCGATCAAAGCACAGGCCTACTAAGAAAGGACGATCCTACTTCAAGAAGAGGCAAGCATTCCCGTTGCTGAAACACCACTATTCAACAACTCTTTTCTCTTTCTTCATTGTTGAAACACCACTGTTCAACAACTCTTTGCTCTTTCTTCATTGCTGAAACACCACCGTTAGCAACCTTTCACCATTTTCCCCATTGTTGAAACACCACTGTCAGCAACCTTTCACCATTTTCCCCATTGTTGAAACACCACTGTCAACAACCTTTCACCATTTTCCCCATGGCTGAAACACCATTGTCAACAACTTTTCTCCTTCTTCCCATTGTCGAAACACTACAGTCCAACAATTATTCACAGTTTCCATTGATGAAACAACACCGTTCAACAATTGTTTCGCCCTTCTTTCTGTTGCTAAAACACCAACTTTTCAACATTCTCTGTTAAATAAGCTTCTGCGCTCTCATACTACATTTTGTCCTTCTAGTCAAACAAATCCTTGATACAATTCATCTAATAAATCAAAAAGTCTCTGCCACGGCCACTACAAAACTATTATGGATAGGCATTATATTTTGTTAGAAGTACGAATCAAAAGGTAAATGCGAGGTATGTAAAATTTATGTAAATACAATTAAGCTATAGTTAATGAGAAGATTCCAAGTCATCATTACCACTCGTGTAAAATCATTATGAGCCACACTTAAAGAGGAGGGAGGAGATATCGAACTTTTTCACACGAATTAACCACCACCATTCCTATTTACCATCATTTTGTTTGTTTAACCACCATTTGCATGCTTGCACTCGAAAAACTCACTCTGCACAGAAGTTGTTACTCGATTCTTTGACGTAGTGTTTTATTGAGATGTTAGCTATGGGAGGCTTTGTTATATGGTACAAACCCGCCACGACAGCCCTATTAGAACACTATCCAGAAGCCTATCAAATTTTTCTGCAGGCAGGATGGCTTGGTTATTTTCAGAGACTCCAGTGGTATGATCAACAACAGGTTCTCCAATTTTCTCAAAATCTCCAGGAAGACCATTCCATTGTTCAAGGGGTTCAAATTTCAGTTACAGAAGAGGATATAGCACAGGTTTCAGGTCTACCTACCAATGACATTCGCATGTTCAGCCGCAAACATATCATTCTGAATGCCCACCAAGATTTCCTCTTGCCAGGGGAACAAATTGAACCTAAAGGCCGAGGTGTCCGACTTAGCTAGTTGTCGCCTCCATGGCTGGAAGTTGCAAAATTCGTCAAACACTACCTTATATGCGAAGGCCGATACCAGGTAGTCTACTAGCAAGATATTGTCTTGTTGTCTCATTTACGACATGATAAATTGGTGAACATCCCTTATTATTTGCTTGGTTGTCTTAAAAATATGTCGCACTACTGTAAAAAGGCTAAAGATCCCACCCTTTCACTCACCCATCACCATCTCATTCAACTACTTATCCAAAAGGGTTTTTCTCAACAAAACCCTCCACTAAACAATCCACCCATAGATCCCCAAGAAGCTACTGAAATTCCTAAAAATCTGCAGGAACAACAACCACAAAACCCCCCAGATTCTCCAGAAATACCTAACAGTCCGCCTATAGACCCAATCAATCCAACTAACCCCCCTACCATACCAATCCCGCCCCACACTTTACCAGAATCATCTACTCCTACCCTTCATATTCTTAGCGATGATTCTGAACCAAACAATTTTCCCTGTCCCATCATTAAGGAAAAACCCCCACGTAAACGAAAGCAAATTCCCTTCTTTATTCCCTTTTTACAAAGAAAACGAACAAGGACCTCAACAAGGGCAGCCACTATTACCACTGCCCTAGGCCACCATCCCATCCGACTAATACCCCGTACACCTCCAACCTCCCAAATGCCAGAATCTTTGCCTATTCCACCCACGGGCACTGAAACACAAGAGCCAGAGGCTCAGTGGGTTGTGACATCATCTGTTTCAAATTTAGTAGCTGAAAAACAAGAAACAACTACTCATCAAGTAGTTGAAACACAAGAACCAGCTACTCATTCAGTAGTTGAAACACAAGAACCAGCTATAGCTGTCACACAAGAACCAGCTACAACTAAAACACAAGAACCAATTGTTGATATTGATACTAAGACACAGGAATCAGAGGCCCAGGGTGCTGCAACATTACTTTCTTTACATCAAGAAGCTGAAACACAAGAATCAGTGGCCGATCTTGTAGCTTCTCCACAAGAACCATCTAGGGTGGCTGTGACTGCTACAAAAGAACCAGTCACCCCTCAACCAGAACCAACAATGGCCTCTGTCTTACAAGAAAATGAGTTCCTAAAGTCTGAACTGGAAGCTTACAAGCAAGAGCTAGCCATGGCAAAAGAAGCCTATGATAAGGAACTTAAATTACACACCCTAGCTCGCATAACAACCATGTCAGAGGGAACTACAACAGAGGATCTGTGTAGAGAATATATGTGCAGTCAATGTGGGGACATCTACTATCAAGAAGGCTACAAAGTAATTCAAATTCCAATGCCAGGAGCTTCCCCTGCACCTTCGATTGTTGCAGTGAAAGAAGAACACCCTGTTGTTACACAAGAACCAGCAGGACCTTCCAAAATTAAGATTGAGCCCTGGCCTGCAACAAATGTCAAAACTGAAACCCCTGCTTTTGTTAATAAAGCCATACAAACATTGCCTATTGAAGAATTTTCCCCTCCCAGCTAGATCAATACCCAGACCTTTGTGGAACAAGCCACTCAGACCCTACCACAGCCCACTACTTGCAATGTTGAAACACAAAGTCAGTCATGGGATGAGCAGGCAATAATACAGAAATGGAAAAAAGAGTCTGTTGTTACACAGGCCAAAAGCCTGCAGGAACACAGACAAATCTGGATAAATCATATCTACTCAAATTGGGAAGCTTTGGAGAAAACACGCCAGGAATCTCGTACCCTTAAGAAACAGAATAAAGAGCTAAAAGGAATATTTCTTCTGATATTTGACTTGGCACAAAAGCTATTGGCTGCAAGGAAACCATCTTGCAATTACTCTCTGTTCCTAATGGAACGACTTACATGGTTTTAGATCAAATCATTCAAAGAAGGCAAATCCCATGCAGTATTAAATCCAACAGATTTTATTAAAACCTTTGCAGAAGCCTCTGCTATGGATCAACACCTCCTCTGTGAGGCATATTTTCATAATGAGGCCATCCCTGAGAACATGCAGCTTAACCTTAACCCTCTTGTCGGTGACATCTAGATTCGGGCACTCACCTCCTTCCTTAACAATCAGATTATATGGCAGGATGACTTCCTAGCTACCAAGCACAATGAGGATAACCGCCTTCTCTGGATAAGGCCAGAGCCACAAAATGCTGCCACCTTTGTTACATAATATTATCAGTTTTTAAAGAAACCTGGGATGACTCAACACATTCAGCAATTACAGACATCAGTGTTTTAGGAGTGTCAACATTTCATTAAATCAATAGAGATTGTTTCCCTACAGGAAAATAACATGTTTTGGAAACAATCTACTGAGAAAAGACAGGAACAAAATTCTTTTTGCCCCACTAATCTTGAGATAGCAATCTCCAGGGTACCTAGCTACATCAAGTGTGTTTAGTAATGTGTTGAAAGCTGGATAGGGTACCAGTTTCATTTTCCTATCCTCTGGATGCCAGCAGAGAAATATCAAGTCCATTATAAGCTGCCCAAGAAGGTCGAAACATCATCTTGGCAAAGGTTACAACGCATTCAAGGGTTCAGAGCTCCAACATACATCACCTTCCACAGCTATTGCTTGAGTAACTTGCACGCTTAGAGTCGGTATTCAGATTCTGACTCATAGTGAAGTTGCCTGAGGACATGCAGCATTTTAAGTTGGGGGGGATGTTAGGACCATACAATGTACCTTTTTGGCCACACTTTTTGCTATCTTTACACCTTGTTTCACTCACATTTAAACCCACATTATCACCTTACCCTATCTTTCCAAAGGTATATAACTCTCTTCTCTTTACTATATGTTTAATTCGTTTTGCATATAATTTTACATTACTCTCGTACTTAACCATTGATCAGAAATGTATAAGTGCTGAAATAGTTCGAACTACAGATTAGCATTGAGGCCTGTTGCTGAAACAGAAAGAAGTTGTTACACAGTCTGTGGTCTACAATGCTGAAACATCAACTCATACAGAAGCTGCTACACTCTCTGTGGTCAACGATGCTGAAACAACAACTCACACAGAAGAAGTTGTTACACAGTCTGTGGTCAACGATGCTGAAACAAAAAGAAGTTGTTACACAGTCCGTGGTCAACGATGTTGAAACAACAACTCACACAGATTGACCACAACATCCATATATTGAGCTAGCATTAACCATCGTTGTTGCCTGAGACCAAGTTGCTGGAACAATCAGAATGCAAATCCTGTGGCTGAAATAGCCCGTGATTTGCGATGCTGAAACAACATACACAGCAGTAACAAGAAGACAAATAAAGAAGTTGTTACTCCAGCCACAACAACAACACCTCACTCAGCTCTTGTAATAGCATTCTGTTGCGGGAGACTAGGATATCCTATTCCAGTTTAGAAATTCGATCTGACTAAGAATAGGACTCAGATGTACACCTGTAATTTGTTGATCAAATTGTATCGAAGGGATTCTCCTCTTTAAATAAGAGGAAATCATCATTAGAGATCACTTTCTGTGTTTACAAATAAAGGATTTACATAGAGGGACATGTTTTTACTTCAGATTGTAATGTAACACAATTGACAGATGAATAAAAGATTGTTCTGAGCATTTTCCTCTAGTTCCTTTCGTTCCAGGGGAATCTTGTGAGAAGGGAGGGCCCACCTTCTTCACAAGATTCACCCATTAGCTTTGTAGAGTGTTAGTGTTATTTTTTTTTATGCCTTGATTAAATTCTATTTTGCTGAAACACTACTTTACTGAACTCTGTTTTGTTGAAACACTACTTTACTGAACTCTGTCTTGCTGAAACTCTGCTTTACCGATTGTTGCATTGTTTTCATATGATTCATGCTTGGGTAACTGTTAATCATTCTAGTTAACAATCCTGCTTGGTGAATTTATGAAAGCTTGGTAAACAGGGACAGGTGCTAAAGATTCCTGCTTCGGGAATAGGGTCATGTTCTCTGTTAGAGATAGTTAGCCTTCAGTGCATGTCAATTATTTTAATGAGTTCATGAAAGTGTGCTAATCAGAAACAGGGGCTGAAGTTTCCTGCTTAGGAAATAGGTTATTGTTCTTTGTTAAGAGTTAGTTAACCTTCAGTGTGTGTCAATCATTTCAATCAGTAATGAGTTCATGAGAGTGTGATGATCAGAAATAGGTGTTGAAGATTCCTGCTTTGGGAATAGGGTCTTGTTCTCTGGTTACAGAATAGTTGGTCTTTCCTGTTGCAGTATCTTGTTGTTATTTTAATGTAATCCAGGATTTTTCAATTAATCATTCCTTTAAACTTTGAGCTCTGCAATAGGTAGGTTGTTTTCCTGAAATTCAAGTTAGAACTTCAGTTTGTTCAAGGCAAAGTGTGATTAATATGTTTCTACTACAACTCTAGGTTTCTTTTGAGATTGAGCATATATAGTGCGTGATTACCTTTGAAATAAACAGACTTCCCTGGGTTGACAATTTATGTAGCACTTGATTTTTTAGTTAAATAAGCAATTATAGTGACCAACGGGTTGTTGTCATTGATGTCAACCTTGGTCATGGGTTTTGGACCGCAAGATTGATGAAGGTATTTGGACATGAAAGAAAATGCACATGCCGATACAACACCCATGGATGGATATTATACATCATGTTGTTTTCGATGGTATGTGGCACGTCACGTGGATCCTCATGGTTGAGGAGAAATGATTTTGTTAGTGACATTTCTTGTAAAGGGAGAGAAAAATGCAAAGGAGTGGGTGAAAACCCACTTACCTAAGTTCGGGACGCAACTGTGCCTGTGGTTAACTGGCAAGCAGCTCTAGGCGGCGAGGATCTGCACACCCATATCTATGGTCAGGATCTGATTCCACAGCCCTCTCGCCTTTCTACCTTTAAGCGGAGGGGGGGGGTCCAGAATCGAGAGCGCACCTCTCCGACGGCTACGATCAGAGCGCCCAGATCAACGATGCATAGGAAATTCCGGACCCCCATTGCCTTTNGGCACACATATTCCCAGCAGCCGAGATCAAAGCGCCCAGATCAACGACGCACATGCGATCCCACCCTTCTCAACTGCTCTGCTTTTAATCAATGTGGGGCCTTCCCCCACCGTGTCACCTCTCGAGCCGCCTCTCCCCTGCTGCCTATCTTCCACTTCACCTCATATCATGCCCCCCCCTCAGTCTATAATCCTCCTACCAGCTGCCATGTGTCCCCCCTCCCTCCCCGTCACCTGTCCATTCACCCTCACGATCCCTTTTTTCCTTTTTCTCATGTTCGCTTGACACATCATGCCAGGTGTTCTTCCCTTCTTCTCCCAACTCACCTCTCCTCATCCACTCAAGCCCTGCACTCCATGTCTCCTCTTCCCATTCATCACTTCCCATTATATGCCCCAGCCTTCGCTCTGGCCTCTACCTCTATTCATGAGGCCGTTCAGCCCATCTAGGTGGCAGCGCGAGGGGACCTCCACGTCCCAAAGGTGCAGAGTTGGTTGGACCGTTTCTAATCCCAAAGAAGTAGTTATTGCGGCAGTTGGTGGTGGTTAAACATCGTCTCCACCATAAATGGAAAGTCCAGGGATGAATTAAAAGCACGTCGGTTCACCCATAGGACTGTCAGGAGTTCGATTGTGTATGTCGTAGGTGCACGATCATTCACAGACTGTATGTGCAAATTGTCAGTGGGCATGCAGACGCAATGTTTTTAATGCATCGTCTCGTTTTTTATGTCGTTGTTGTTTCGAGTATATGTAGGTGTTTTCGCCATTTTTGTAGGTATCGATGGTTGAGCAAGGCTCCCGATTGTAAAGTTTTGATGCAGCGCTGGTCGCTCTGGTTAATGTATAAGGCATTGGAGACTTCTTACTTTATGGATGTCAGCCTCTTTTCCATCTCTTTGTTTTCTATGTTAGAACAACTCGGAATTGGAGGATCCAGTCGAGTTGTAGCTGTTATAGGATGATGTAGGTTGGATCACTGTAATAGTTGCATTGTTTCTAATCAGTTCCTGTGATTTTCTTAGCTCTGAACGACTTGGAATTGGAGGATCCATTTGAGTCACCCCTCAGCTCCTTGAAACTCTGGACCAAGAGGATCCTGGTTTCTGAGTTTTTCATCCTCAAGCTTCTGAAGGCCTGTCGCCCGAGGCATTCTTGTTCATCCTTCTCACAAGTCTTCCATCGAACACCCCTTAATCAGTTTACTAACAGAAGTTGGATCAAGACCTCCCTTGCTTTCTACATACCAGGCCCAGTTTCCTGAGTCAAAGCTTCTTTCCTGGGTCTCTTTCCATTCGACCACCTCATTTTAATTAAATCATGACATAAAATTGATGGGCATCGGGCTCTGCTCCTGCTGCAATCCAGGAGTGACTTCTGACGCTAACAGATTTTTTGAAGATGACAAAGTGAATTGAAGAAGGAAGTGCATGTAGGCCCTAAAGATAATTAAAGAAAAGAATTACAAAATAAGAAAGTGTCGGGTCGGCCCTAATGTTAAAAGGAAGTGAAATAAATGGTATAAATAAACATCATTATACATTCATTTGATACAAGTTGAATTTCAGAGGAAATAAGAAGAAAAGAAGGCCGGATTTCAAGGGAGGATGAAATCTTTTGGTGATGTGTTCTAAGGTATGTTATTTTCAAGTCATCTTACCATTTTTGCTATAACTTGTTTTCTAGAACGATTCAGATGGTGAAATCGCTATGGTATTGAGAATACATATCAAGGTACCTTTGGTAAAAAATTCAACTCTTGATTCACTATAATTATGGAGATACACTCTGTGGAAGATAGGGTTTGTGACTAGTCCTGAAGCTAGTCAATAAACAGGTGTTCTAGGTAAAAAAGTCATAACTTATTCATTGAGAATCCAAATGAAGTGGGAAAATTTTCATTGGAAAGAGTACGGACTTTATTTTCTTGTGTGAGAGTTTCAAAATCGAATGTTAATTATTGAGCGTGGAGCATTATGTGCAAGTTCACTCTCCTGAATAGACCATAATTGAATAAAGTCTACCATTCTTTCTATAACCTCTTTTTGGGGGGGATTCAAGGACTGAAAATTGGAGGAGTTTCAGAGAATACATTGAGTAATATTATCTACAGGATCAGAGTACTCCAAGAATTGAAGAATTGCAGAAATTTAAGAAGTCTCTGGAAGAATTATCAGGTTCTATGTGATGATTGGTTGATGGTGATGATTTAATGCAAATTTTTATTATCTCTCATATATTCTTGGGTGTAAGGAAGGGGTAAGGATGGAGAGTTAAACTCTCTCTTGATATTGGAGGATTGTATCTTCCTCTTGGAGGTTTATCCCTCCATTTGGAAGTTGTAGCTACCTTTGGAAGTCATTACTTCCCTTGAACAATAACTATTGATTATTTCTCATATATTGTGCATGGTGTATTGTGGTGTATTGGTGTAACTCTTATACTATTTTTCATTGCTAATTGGATATAGTTGAATGGTTTAAGTATAAGTTGAAAAAGGTTTTAAATTGTACTTGATACTGATTCACCCCCCTCTCAGTATCAACAAATCAAAGAGCATGAAATAAACATTGCTACCCATGACTTAAAGCTTGCAACTATTGCTCATGTGCTGAACATGTAGAGACATTATCTCATGGGTAGAAAATTTGAGTTGAGGATAGACCATAGTAGATCAAAATAATTGTTTGAACAACCAACAATAAATGCTAGACAAACTAGATGGCTATAATTTCTTAGTGAATATGACTTTGACATCAAGCATTTGAAAGGGAAAGAGAATAAAGTGGTTGATTCACTCAACAAGAGGGTACATGAAATGCATGCTACAACCATTTGTATGTACAATTTAGATTTTAAAAGTAGAATTTTGGAGATGAAACATTAGACTGACACTATTTACAAGTTAAACAAGGTGTATAACAAGATAATATATACCCAAAATTCAAATATTACATGCTTGAAGAAGATGAAATTCTCTTGTATAGGAACAAAATTTATGTTCCTAATTATCAATAATAATAAAAAAATTAATTATAAAAGAGATGCACAATGTGTTGTATGTTGGACATATAGGGTACCTGAAGAAAATTATAACTGTAAGAGGCCACTATTATTGTCTTGGAATGAAGAAAAATGTGGTTGATTATATAGCTAGATGCATGGAATGTCGTAAGGTAAAGGATGAGAACAAACATCTTGTAGGATTTCTACATCCATTGCCCATTCCTCAATGGAAACAAGAGATTATTACTATTGATTTCATCACCAAGTTTCCTAGAACAACAAGATATCTGTTAAGCCCTAAGTCATGGCACATTACCCCTTAATTGGGGAATATTACATTAGTATTGTTATTTTATTTATGTCGGCTTGGGTCCATTAGTTGTAATTGTACCTCCTAGTCTCCTATATATACCAAGGAGACATTTTCATTTGGAATCATCTTGTATTTGTGAATTCTTATGATGTATAAGGAGGTTTCCCCCTCAAGGAGGCTTATTATTTGAATTTATCTATTTTTAAAGGCGTTGAGTACATCTTGGGAAAGTTATCATAAAATTCTCTTGGAGAATCCAATCTTGGTCTAACCTATGGGGTTGGAAAGAAGACACATAAATCTACCTAATGCCGAAATTTTAGACTCAGAAGGGCCAAAATTGCATAGCTACAATAGAATAAATGTTGGCTAGAAAAACAATCTCCAAATCATATATTTAAAAGGTGTATTTTTTTTTTTGTAAATTTGCATATCTTTTGACTAGAAGATCCAATTGGGGTGATTCAAAAAGTGGAATAAAGTGGGATAAAAGGAGTATCCCATAAAATTGGGAGAATATTAGGGATTTTTAGGTACATATTTATTCCAACGTCTCTAAATGTAGGAGCTATCGATACTTGTTAATGCTACAACCTGGGGATAATGTGGTTCTTCCACGTACCTAGAGTATATCGAAAGGCCCCTTTCAAATGGTTTCGCATTAGAAATAACTACTATGGATTTGAGGTCCCATGTACCTGGAATATATCAGGAGACCCCCTAGAATCCTGAGACCAACCGAGTAAACGATCTTGTTGTCTTGTTGCTATAGTACACCGATAATAACACTCAGGGAGATTACTCTCTGGTACCTAGGTAGTCAGATAGTACAACTAAGGGTATGGCCAAGCCTCTTTAGTTAGTTCCCTGAGATATTGGGACGAGTACTATTGTTAGACTCCTCACATATATCATAGAGAAATAACACCCGACACTCCCTTGTCTGTGGGGACCTTTGCCTAAGCCAATTAGAAATTCCTATCTTGCAATGATACTTGGCCAAGATGCCACCAAAAAAGTGGACTTCTACACCAAATAAGCCCTCAAATAGTCCTACTTGGACTCTTGATGAATGTGAAGAAATGCACAAGGGCATAAATGATTTACAAAAGAAGGAAGTAACAAAAGAGGAACTATAAAGGATGATGGATTCAACTAAAGCTAAGCTAGAAGTGATGATCTATACTAAGATGGATGGCTTAAAAGGGGAGATCATGGAATGATTGAAAAAGTTGCTAATAGAGAGGCCAACTGAAAGTGAAAATTTATCCCATGAAATTCATGATGAGGACACATGGAAAATGAATCAAGACTGGAGAAACTCCAGCTTTGGGTTGAAGATCAATCACTTTCCTAAGATTGATATGAGTAAGTTTGATGGAAAGGATCCAATCACATGGATACTCTAGATGGAGTAGTTCTTTGATCTACATGATGTGCCACATACACAAAAGGTAAAAATTGCATCCTTATATTTAGAACCTAATAAGTTTGTGTGGTATCTAGGGCTTTGTTCTTGCAAATCACTTGTCACTTGGAACATTTTCACAGAAGAAATGATAACACACTATGATGATACAATAAACAATAAATTCTTCAACCAATTGATAAATCTCAAGCAAAAGGGTTCAGTTGTAGAGCACATTGAGAACTTCCAAAGATTGAATATATAGGTAACATATATTCTAGATGAGCACCTTATTGATGTCTTCATAAGAACTTTAAAGGATAACATTCAACATGAGGCTCGCCTTTGGGAACCCATATCATTGGAAAATGTGTTCAGGGTGGCAATAAATGTTTAAAGTAAAAATATGGCTATGTCTACTAGAAGGAACACCCCTAATATCTATCGGGAGAATAATTCCCCTTCTACTAAACCACCACAACATACAAGGTTGAAACCTCAACAATTTAAGGAAAGAAAAACAAAGGGTTTATGCTTTAATTATGACACCAAGTATAGTAAGGGACATAAGTGTGGTGAGAAGAAATTATTCTACATAGATTGGGAAGAGGAAGAAGAACAAGAAGGGGTATCACAGGGAGACCCAGTAAGGTGGTAAGCTCTAATGGCATGACAAAATTATTGAAAAAGAGGCATCAGGGTGTAATTGTACAACTATTCTCACTAGATGTTCAAACATCTAAGCTATCTATTCACCTATATCTCCAAGGGATCATTGATAAGAATTCCAAAGTATTTGAAGATATTCCCAGAGGTCTTCCACCCACTCAAGATCATGATCATGATATTCACTTAATTCCTGGGAGTGTTCCTCCTAACATCAATACTTACAGATACCCTTATGCCCAAAAGAGTGAAATTGAGTGTATGGTTGAAGAAATGTTAGAGGCTGGAATTATTAGACCTAGCTGAAGTTCTTACTCTGCACTGGTGGTAATGGTACTCAAGAAAGAGGGATCATGGCGTAGGTGTCCATATTATAGAGAGATCAACAAGATCACCATGAAAGATAGGTTTCCCATTCCCATCATTGATGAATTGTTAGATGAACTACATGGATCAATCTACTTCACAAAGTTGGATCTCCATTTAGGGTACCATTAGATTAGAATGAAGGAAGAAGATATCCCAAAAACAACATTCAAAACTCATGAAGGACATTATGAATTTTTGGTCATGCCTTTTGGCCTTACCAATGCACCTTCCACATTCCAAGGGTTGATGAATTCCATTTTCAATCCCTTCCTTCAAAACTTTGTGTTAGTATTTTTTGATGATATAATAATCTATATCAAGTCTTGGGAAGATCATGTTCGACATGTTGCCATGGTTCTACAACTACTAAAGGAGAAACAACTATATGCCAAACCATCCAAGTGTTTCTTTGGGGTGAAGGAGGTAGACTATTTGGGTCATATTGTATCTCATGAAGGTGTCAAGGTAGACCCTACCAACATTAAATCCATGATGGACTGGTTGATTCCCAAAACATTGAATAATCTTAGAAGATTTTTGGGTTTGACAGGTTACTACCGCAAGTTTGTTCGGAACTATGGAAGAATAACAACACCTTTAACTAAATTAACTAAGAAGGATGCATTTTCATGGAATCCAGAGGCAACTCAAGATTTTGAACAACTTAAAGAGGAAATGTGGAATGTGATCCCTTGACCACACCAGACTTCAAAAAAACCTTTATTGTGGAATGTGATCCCTTGAGAAATGGAATTGGTGTTGTTTTAATACAAGAAGGAAGGCCCCTTGCTTTTGAAAGTCGACCACTCAAGGGAAATGACTTACAGAAACCCATTTATGAGAAGGAAATGATGGAAATACTACATGCATTTAAAAATGGCTCCCTTACCTAATAGGTAGGCACTTCAATGTCAAAACAAATCATGATAGTATTAAATACTTCTTGTAACAAAGACTATCTTCAGAAGAGCAACAAAAGTGGGTGTACAAGATGTTGGGTTATGACTTTGAAATCATCTAAAAAAAGGGAAGAAAAATGTTGTGGCACATGCACTCTCAAGAAAGGATGAAAATGTTGAATAATTTATCTGTGTTATCTCTATCATACAACCTAATTGGATAACAGAAGCAAGGGATAAATGGAAGAATGACGAAGAAGTGTGGATTCTCATTCAAGGGTTGCATTGGAATTCCAATGAACCCGATACATTTACATGGAAAAATGATTCACTATGGTACAAAGATCGCTTATATTTATGCAAGAAATTCCAACTCAAACAAAAGGTACTTTTAGAATTGCACACCTCTCTGGTAGGAGGGCACTCAGGATTTTTGAAAACCTATCACAGGGTTAAGAGGGAATTTTTTTGGGATGGACTTAAAACTGATGTTCAAATGTTGGTGGCAAGATGTTTGGTTTTCCAAAAAAATAAAGTGGAATCATTTAAGACCCCAGGTATTTTACAAACATTAGCCATTCCGAGTCAGCGTTGGGAGGAGGTTTCCATGGATTTCATCATAGGGTTACTGAAGTCTGAACGAAAGAGTGTCATCATGGTGATTGTTGATAGACTTACCAAGTATGCACAATTTTGTGCACTCTTTCATCCTTTCAAATCTAGTATAGTTGCTACCACATTCATGGAGACAGTTCAAAAGCTACATGGAAGCCCAAAGATTATTGTAAGTGACAGAGATCCCATCTTCAATGGACATTTTTGGAAAAAAATATTTTCTTGTTTGGGTACTCAATTGGCTCATAGCTCATCTTATCATCCTCAATTTGACGGACAAACTGAGATAGTGAACAAATGTATGGAAGGATACCTTCGTTGTTTTTTCTATGATAAACAAAAACAATGGTTCAAGTGGTTACCCTTGGTAGAATGGTGGTATAACACTTCCTTTCATACTACAACAAAAATGACACCATTTATGGTGCTTTATGGATATCACCCACCGTCCATCACTTATTATCTAAAAGAAAAATATAAGTTTCAAGCAGTGTAATATCACATCGAGAATCAACAACAAGTTCTCCAACTCTTAAAGGACAACCTAACCATGGCACAATCGCATGAAACAACAAGCAGATCAACATCGTAGTGAAATAAGTTTTGAAGTAGGGGATTGTTTATTTTTAAGACTACAACCATACAAATAGATGTCACTCAATCAAGATAAGAAGGAAACTAAATTATCACCGAAGTAATATGGCCCTTATAAGTTGTTTCAAAATATTGGTATTATGGCATACAAATTGGAGTTGCCTGCATCTTCGCGAGTACACTCAATTTTCCATGTTTCGTGATTAAAGAAGGTTGTAGGTGACAATATCCCAGTTCAAACTATATTGCCAGAAATTGAAGAGGAAATAAAAATCATATTGGAGCATGAAGATATCATTGACATAATAATTCACCAGCTGAGGAATAGATCAATTTCATAGTATCTCATTAAGTAGAAGAAACTACCTGCTGAAGATTCCATGTGGGAATATGAGTCTTTTATATAGAAGCATCCAAAACTACTCAATCCTTGAGGACAACACTTGTATGAAGGGGAGGGTCATGTTAAGCCCTAAATCATGGCACATTACCCCTTAATTGGGTCATATTACATTAGTATTGTTATTTTATTTATGTCGGCTTGGGTCGATCAGTTGTAATTGTACCTCCTAGTCTCCTATATATACCAAGGAGACCTTTTCATTTGGAATCATATTGTATTTATGAATTCATATGATGTATAAGGAGGTTTCCCCCTCGAAGAGGCTTATTATTTGAATTTATCTCTTTGTCAAGGAGTTGAGTACTTATTTTGAGGTTTTTATGATAATTTGATATTTGGTTCTTAACAATATCATGATTTCGTAATGGTAGTGGTGGACAAGCTTACAAAGGTTGCACATTTTATTCCAGTCAAGATGACTCATAAGGAAGCCAACATTGGATAGATTTATATGCAATAAATTGATAGGCTACATGGTGTGCCTAAGGCAATAATGTTTGATAGATATTTCAAGTTCACATGAAATTTTTGGAAAGAGTTGTTAAAAGGATTTGAGAAAAATCCAAATTTTATCACAACGTATCATCCATAATTAGATGGGAAGACAAACATGGTTAACCAAATAATTTAAGATATATTGAGAATTTATGTAATGGAAAATCCTTAAAGGTTGGAAGACTATCTTCATTTGGTTGAGTTTCCATTGCTAAAGATGAGCTTGTTTGAATCCTTTTATGGAAGAAAATGCAACATGCTAGTGAGCTAGGATAACCTAGCAGACATAACCATTATTGGGCCATAACTTCTATGAGAAATGGAAGAGAAAATGGTAAAGATAAAACATAATTTAAATACTACATAGGACATGCATAAAGATTATGCAAATAAAGGCAGGGCACATAGGGAATTCAGAGTGGGAGAGCATGTGTTCCAAAAAATAAAGGAAAAAGGGAGCTCACTGAATTTGGGAAGTTTCTCAAAATTGGTAGTGAGATATTGTGGGTCGTTTGAGTTAGAAATAATAGGTCCTATAGTAGACATGATTGCATTTCCTACATCCATGAGTATTCATAATATTTTTCACGTTTCTTTATTGAAGAAGTATGTGCGTGATCCTAACCACATGATTGATTGGACTGTGATCCAAGTGGAGCACGATGGGGACTTTCAACTGGAGCCAATGTGCACCCTAGATAAGAAATTAAAAGCACTCAAGAACTAATCCATCGACCTGTTAAGGGTCCAATGGACCAACCATGGTCATAAATATTCCACATGGGATATGAGGAGGCCATGCAGGAGGTTTTTCCACACATTTTTGTATATTTTTTAGTAAATATAAATGTACATTTGTGTATAAATGCATAAAGACTCCATTTTGGCAGTTGGAAATATTGGAGCCACAACTCTGAGACTTCTTGGCTAGCCTTAATTGGAGCCTTGGAATGGAAGTGGTACAACTTGAGGGATTTCATAGATGAGAATGGGGTACACTTCCTTGGGTTGTGCAAGCTAAGGGGAATGCGATATTGTTGGTTGGAATTGCTGGGAAAGTCATTAAACTATGGAAGTATTAAGAAGTGTGATGCAATATTTTGTATATGTATACATGTACACATGTATGGTGATTTGCATTGAGGATAGTGAAAAAACAAGGTGGAGGGGACTGCAACACCCTAGTTTTCATCCTCGAATTAGAATTGTATAATTGTATATGTGATGAATGACCTAGGGCCACATGCTGTAATATGTAAACATACATTGAAAATAATAATAAAAATGAAATACAATGTCGAATGTAGAAAGATAAGGATTAGATTCATGTAGGGATATGATTCCATAAGAGAGGGGATTAAGCGGGGGGGGCGGGGGTGGGTTGATAGGATTCCACATGCATAAGAATCCCATGCCATTTTCCTAAATCAATTTGTCATTAATCATCTAATCCTTTTACTTGTTTAAACGAATCATTGAATCCATGTAAGAGGTTGGTGGGAAAGTCATCTCACCTAGCTAAGAGAGCATGGGATCAATACACTCATGATGGTATCATTGAATGCATGTAATAAGGTTGAATGAGAGAGTCATATCACTTAGTTATGACAAAATGGGCCAAACACAATAAGATTTGGGTAGTTGTGAGAGTCAACATGCTTGCGAGAAAAAAATGAAAGGAAATTCGAGTAGAAGCGAGATGTTGATTTTTATAGCTGGAAAGAGGGAGGAAAACTAAGTTTTGGTGTTGAAGATAAGGGGCAACCATATTGTGTGTGAAAATAACTTACTGGAGCTTTGAATTAAGAAAAGAATTAGGTTGTCAGACATGTTATGATACTTCTTTGAGAAATGACCCAGTAGCATGGGTAAATGTTGTTGTGAGCACTCCTATTATAGTTGGANCAACCATATTGTGTGTGAAAATAACTTACTGGAGCTTTGAATTAAGAAAAGAATTAGGTTGTCAGACATGTTATGATACTTCTTTGAGAAATGACCCAGTAGCATGGGTAAATGTTGTTGTGAGCACTCCTATTATAGTTGGATTTCCTGGAGCTTGCAATTGAGAGATTCTAGGTCGATCTGTGCCAAATCCCTAGAGGAAATGGAGATTATATGAAGGACTATGGTGTAGCGAAGGAAATCTCATCCCTTGAGTTGTGTATACTGATGGGGAAGAGAGATGGGTGGTTGGAATTGTTGTAGGAGTCATGTCATTGTCAATTTCCTAGGTATTGGGTTGTTAGAATGGACATTAGCTAGCCGTACGAGATGTTCTATCCTTGTGGAATCATATCCCTAGATTAGGGGTGACCTACTGGTAAGAGAACTAGAGTAGCATAGTCTATGGTTTGGTGGAACGTCCGTTGTCTACACCCAATTGTGTAAATATTGATAAGGATAATTGTTATGGCCATTGTGTTTAATTTTTGTCTAATTGTTGAATTTTATTTGTGTTTATGAGTGTGTAAATGTTGTTGTTTGCATTCACGAAATTGAAATTATCAATGGTTTCATGAGAATTTTTATTTTCATTTCACACATTCATTTTTAAATGGTATCATCATTATATTAAGTCAATTTGGTTAGTGATGTGCCCAATAAGGGAGTTGGGTATTGCACAGACAAGGAATCAAATCTCAAATCATAGAGGAACCAAGGAGTGGCTCAACAAACTATAGAGGAGAATATGTCAAACTTGGAGAATATGTAGGGATATTGTCAAGATGAGGATTAAGGCCAATGGATACTGATAAAGATCAGGCTATAATTTCCACATTAGGGTGAATTTCCCTTTTCTCCAACTATGAACCTTCTTTTTATAAACTTAGGAAGTAGCACCAATAGTTGGGGCTCAATATCAACGCTATATAGTTGTATAGCCTTTATGATCTCCAGTTGAGGCCCATATATTTTTCATACTTTTTATTTCTTTGGGCCATTTTGAGTGCGTGTGTAGGTTGCTAACTAGCAACCTGCGTGTTGTACATGATTTTTACTTATCCAGGAACATGAATAAGGAAACAAGATTTAAAACTTGGTTAAGAGAAATGCCAACCATTGAATCGAAGTATGAATGTGCCTTAATTCAATGCATGGGTTAATAAATGACCAAATTTGGTTGTAACATGGAGAGCTATTACACCAAATTTTCAACAATGAACTTAACTGTAACATCCCTAGTTTTAATTCCCACAAATTATAATATATTGTATAAATATGAATTAAGCTGGTGAGCTGATATGTCGGGGTGAAGATCTCGTATTGATTACAATGGCCAATGGAAAAACTATGTATTATGTACATTGAAATGATTAACAAGGGTAGTAATCACTGGTTGTGATACCAGAGGGATGGACACGATGGGGGATATGATTCCACAAGAGAAAGGGGTCTAAGGGGGGAATATTCATGGGTATTAATACAACCCACATTCCTAAAATTATTATCATTGTGTATAATCTTGTATTTGTTGTTGAGTGTTCCTATGGCCAATCGTTAAACTCATATAAGAGGGTGGGTGTAAGTAGTCACATCCCATAGTTATTGGGAGCATGGGGCTGAAGTAAAATCATATTTGGGAAGAGGGAGAGTCAAGCAAGAAAGAGAAAATAAGGAAATTCATATGGGAAAAAGGGACAATTTTTATAGGTAGTTTTTGGACAGAAAGAGGGGAGCTGAGTGTTGGGAAGAGCACCGACCATGGTATGCTGGAAGGAAACCATTGTTTGGCTTTATTTTATGCTGGAAATGTGGCTTGTATTTCTGTAAAATGGGATGTAATCCCATAGTGCATTTTTCAATTGAGGAAATCATTCAAGAGCCTTGTTAAGGCTACCATGAAAACTCCTAAAGCAGCTGAGAGTTCCTAGAGTCCCCAACTAAGATATTTTCTAGAAAAACAAATGCATTGGAAGCCCTAATAAATGAATGGTACATACCAATGGAGCGAGAGTAGTGAAGGGGGTACATTCCTTGGGTTGTGCAGGTTGTGGGGAAGCGAGTTGGTGGATTGAAACTATTGTTGGAGTAGAACCTAGGTTTAGGACTACTGAATGTGGAGAGTGTACAACCAAGATGGTCATATCTCCTTATGGACTCATAGCCTCATCTTGGGGGTGGCCTACTAATGAGAGAAAATGAACAACAACACATATGGTTGGGAGGTTCATTCTTCATATGTAGCTAGTTGGTTATATTTATAAACAAATAAGTTCTCTGGTATTTTTAATATTAGTATTCCATTGTATAAATGTTTTGTATGAATTTTGTGTGTTTATATTTTGCTTGAATAGTTGCATTCACATTTTAATATATTCTATTATATGCATGTTAAATTATGGGCCTACTACCCCTTGGTTTATTTTATAGGTATGGGGCATTTTTAAATTCATATTCAACATGATAAGTCATTTTCACAATGATGGGACTCATCTTGGAGGATGAGTATGTTACATATTGGTATTAGAGCCACATGTTCAACACCAAGCATTTAAGGGTCAGAAACAACATGTGGAATATGGAATTGTAGATTTAAAGTTTAGAGGGTGTTTGAAAAATGTTTATCAAAAGTTCCAGGCAAAAGTTGGGGAATTTGCCTATAAATTTGTGAAATTTGAGTTCAGAGGGTTAAAATTGGGCAAAAGCCCTAATTTATGTAGTGAAATTTATTGAGAAATAAATGCAGGTGTCAAATTTCAGGTGCAGAGGTCAAAAAAACATGCACAAGGCCAAAATTATCCATAAGAATCTTAATTTAAGAGCTTCCATGGTGTCCATGAAAAAAAAATGAAAATATGCATTTTTAAAAAATTTGGGAAATTATGATTTTTGGAAAATTTGGAAAATTTTCATACATGATGTCAGTGGTGACATGGAGGCCATGTGTCAAGTGTCGTGGTAGTGGTGACATGGATTTCCATGGTGGTAGGCTAGTGAATAGGTGGAATACCAATGTGACGGGGTGATAAGCCATGGTATAGACCGATACCATAAGTGGTATTGCATGGTTAGCTGAGCAGTTTGGAAAACTTTGCTAGGGATATGAAATCAATGGGGAAGTGCCATTTATCACTGGGTGGTTAGTGGTATTGAATCATAGAGGGTTGTTAACGCTTGATAATTTAGACGATGCAAAATATTTGTGGGTCATCAATCATCTCCACCATTAGATTTGGGAGCATGAAAGTTGTGTGCGCCCGAGGAAAATGGGTGTGGGATGGGAAACTCCCATCCCTACAACTAATGAATGTTTTCTAGGTGGAATATTGGAAGGGGATATGGAACCCGATAGAGGCATGGGCCATTGTGGTGGTGCCTAGTGGAAACTGGTACGGTTGGTTGGGTCCACAAATAAAAATATTTTTTATTATTTACAAAATGCAATAAAGGTAAAGTAGGATAAAGAAGATAAAAGGGTTTGAACCTTGAATCAAGGATGAGAAAAGACACTTGAGGAGACAACATTATGTCAAGGATTATTCAGAATATGATCAAAGGCCAAGAATGAACAAGGTTAAGATATGAATCCAAGTGCAACCGTGGAGGTTTAGGAATCCAAGAAGCTAGTGTTCTAATAAAGAGGGCCATAATGCATATATCAAGGTAAGGTGCATTGTCTCCAAGAATTATTCTATGAATAATTAGAGTAGTACAACCACTGTGTCAGAGTGCTCAGTGGAAACTAGGTGCAAGAATAAATCAGTCAATGGATGAGAGAGTGAAAATTTCATTATGTGTAGATTTATTCTAGATCGATGCAATTGGAATCCAATGAGAGGTAATTCATAAAATTAATTGGATTCCAAAATTGGAAAAATTCCAGGAATAGTTGAGGTAACATATTTGTGAATCTTCCTTGAAGTATACTCATGATAATAATGGTGAACACCTGAAAATGTTGCGGTGTAGAAAGGATTTGCATGCTGAGATATTCCCATGAGGAGGGACTGTATAAAGACTTGGTTGGAAGGTTAGAGCCATGATTTGAGGATTATATATATATATATATATATATATATATATATTCCAAAGAATCTTGGATTTCATTTAAAAAACATGCATGTGTGGAAGGATATACATGTTGAACACAAAATTTGATGAGTCTGAATCTCATATGAGTCATGTGCAAAATGTAGAAGAGGGTCCTGGAAAGAACTCAATCATGCCGAGAATTTTAGTTTGTGTAGAGGAATTGAAGGAAGGATTGGAGATATTGAGGAGACAATTGTTAATGGTAACAACCTTGTCCAAAGGATAGAGACAAGGAAGTTTCCTCTATTATCAGAGTGCGCTATTGAAGTAGCTTCCGATAGGGAATATTGGCAAAAACGCATAATGGTTGAGAGAGAATCGGCAAGAAAAGTCTTAGATTAGGAAACATCGACACACAAATGAGTAGAATGGAAGAGCACAAAGCAACAAGTACCTACAACAATTCAAGGAAAACCATCTACAATCACAAAAATAAATAAATAAAGCTGAAATAAATATGCATTGGAGTGCATAATGGAAGTGATGCATGATGCATATAATAAATCTAGAATGCATGTGCATGGAGTAGGTGTTGGTGTATATATATGCTTAGTATATTGCACTCATTTATATGTCAATCCAGGATTCGTAATCAAAAGAATTGTTACACCATATGTGTCGAAAACATGTAACCTATCTATGTCTGTTGTATCTAGCTCAATCAGAAAATCATTAATAACATAACACTCTATTTTTGAATATCTAAATGCTTCACACAACTTCAAACTCAGAAGATAAAACTTATAGTAAAACTCTCAAACAAACACTTAATTGAAAAGGTTCTTGCTCACATAACAAGTCTGTTCATTATAGGATCATGAAATGAAGAGATGAACTGAGACCTTGCTTCCAGTAGAAATTGAAATGACAGTTAACAATTCACTTTATTCACTCCTAGAAAGAAACCAATCATAACCCTATCAATTCCAATCAAGCCTTCTTTAATACATGAAACAACCAATATGATTAAGAGACTTCATTACATGGAACATGAAAGTGAGAGATGAAGTCTTATTGTTCCCGCACTTACTAAGAACAACATAATCATAAATAAAAAACAATAGTAATTGCTTATTTTAACAATTCCAAACATCTATCCAACTCTTGTTAACTAAATATCAATTTGCAGAAATGAAAATGGAATCATCTACTATGATCAATATAACCATTCATTCACACTGATTCAAAATCAAATAAATATGTATCATACCTAAGAAAGTTTATGCACTTAGAATTATTCATAACACACAACTATTATGTTTTCACACTCACACAATTGACTTACAACACACAAAGACATGTACAGGGAGGCTTACCTTCGTTGGGGCGATGGTCCCTTGCTTAACCAACAAGGTACCTCTAAATAAATTGCATACTAAAACACTTTACTCATACCCATGAATTGCACAAAATAACATTTGTATTCCTTCAATTGATCAAGTGAATCAACAGTTCAACATTTCATTTCTTAGCATAACAATGTGTATCATTCTCTACTTACTACTTACTTTCTATCATCTACACAACATCCCTTTTAAAGAAGGTTAGTCGTTATAACCAAGGTTTGAGGATAATTGTCAAATGTTTTCAAAATATTACAATTGATAATTCATATCATATCTCAAGGGATGGACTTCATCCTCATGACACAAAGTGCATGAGTGATGAAGCCTATCATGATATCCAAAATATCTAAGGATACTTCCATCCAACTAATTTCTTGGAATCACCACCAGCATACTCTCTCTACACGTTAATCCTATAGACAGGGTTTTAGTACCAGACTAGCAAAGTCATAAATCTGGGTACTGGATCAGCGCAACAATAGTACCGGAATAGGCACAGAGCTAGTACTGGAAGAGGCGTAGAGCTGGTACTAGATTAGGCGGAGTATTGGTACCGGATCAATGCAGAGTACTGGATTAGGAGGAGTATTGGTACTGGATCAGGCGGAGTACCGGATCAGGCAGATTATCATATCAGGCAGAGTACCGGATCAGGTAGAGTACCAGATCAAGTGGAGTACCGGATCAAGTGGTTGTTGCAATACCGGACCAGTGGTAGTACGAGATGAAGCTGCTTAATTAATAGTTAAAGTAATTAGGAGCATAATAATCAACCATTTAATTCCAATTTAATCAAGAAATCAAACAAATCATGTTTTACCATAGGTTACCTCTCTATGCACATGGAAAAGGTCACAAGGTATGTTTGTGGAGGAAATAGACAACATATGCACATGTAAGAGGTAAAATTGACCTAGATAGAGGATAATATCGGATAATAGAAGTGTCAAAATAGAGACTCCACAGTAGGCATGATGAGATAGAATGATTAATGCATATTGATGTACATTTGTGCATGTGGGCATGCCTAAACATGCATATGGCATGGTTATAGACTAATATTAGTCTCCCTCTCTCTCTCTCTCTCTCTCTCTCTCTCTCTCTATATATATATATATATATATATATATATATATATATATATATATATATAGTTAGAATTAATGCTTAATTTATTAGAGTTTGGTTTGAATTTGTTAGATCTAGTTAGTTAGGAGAGATCTTCTCCAACTATTAGATCCTATTTACGTGTGTGTGGTTGAGATATTTCCTCCTGAGTTTGTTATGTTGTTGAGGAAAACGTCTTATATAAATATATGCTTGATTGATTAATAGAATATAGAGCTTTGTGTGCATGCTAGTTTGGTAATTTGGTATCATATCTGGTTTCTTTGGACTTAACTCCCTCATGGGAGGGTCCAGGAATATCATAAAAAATGTGAGAATAATATACAGTAGGAGAGTAGATTAGTTTAGAGCATGTGAGGATCAATTTTTTTTGTGTGTGTACATAGTGTTGTAGAAGTTAGTATATACTCTTGTGTGTTGTGTATCATTAGCGAAGAGTCATAAAAACTCAGGGCTGTGCTGATCCAGAAGAGGCAATAAGATTTGTGTTTCTGAGATGTCAGATAAATAGGATGGGAAATCCATATCTTGTCCGTGCATGGTGTGATCTCTCTCACATTGTCTACATCAAATCAAAGTTCAACATTGATCTACCCTGATGCTTGGAGTGGCTAAAATAAATATGCACATAAGGAAAGGAAGACAATATTGCTAGTTGTGGGTATCTGTTGAATTTGGAGCTTTCATATTTATATTAAAACAATTATTTATTGAGAAGTATCCATTCTTTAATCTAGAAGTTTTCTTTATTTTTAGTGAAGAACGAATTATAGAACATAGTAACATAATTTAAGTTGGTGTGTGCAAAATCCCCTCCTTGCCACAAGAACATGGTCATGAGTTTGATTATGCCTATAGTCTGTTACAACTTGTGGTTCTTGGAGGATGCAGCGACCCAATAACAACAACTACTGGTTATATCTATGATCTTGTGTGTTTGTGAGTTTGTAATAGGTCACTTTGTAAGATTGATTGCTGGATACATTTAGTATCTAGACTGTTTTCCTAGATAACTGATAAACACAACGACATACCATGTACTTCGACAAATGCGAGCATGTCAATAGAATGGTTCAATATCTATATTGCTTTTCTGACAAAAAAACTGTGCTATGTATTTTGGCAAAGAAGCATATAGACTTGTCGGTCATTACAAATACATCATTGATGGTCAAAAGAAATTGTATATTCAATAGATGAAGTGGTAGCTCAGATGAATGGGTGAGAAAGAGTGTAGTCTATGAGAATTCAAAAGTGGAGCAAGACATTGATGAAGACAAAACTATACAATGATTAGAGTACAAAAATATTGTTATGTGATTTCAATATTGTTATTTGTGATGTAAGCATTAAGGGAGGGTGTTATAATTAATGCTTACTTTATCAGAGATTGGTTTGGATTTGTTAGATCTAGTTAGTTGTGAGATATCTTATCCAACTATCAGATCCTATTTATGTGTGCGTGGTTGAGAGATTTCATCATGAGTTTGTTATGTTGTTGAGGAAAACTTGTTATATAAATATGTGCTTGATTGATTAATAAAAAATAGATTTTTGTGTGCATGTTGGTTTGCTAATATATATATATATATATATATATATATATATATATATATATATATATATATATATATATATGAATAACGATGGATTGTGTATCCAGGAATTTTTTTTATACCATGAGTGAAGATGTTGATGATACTGTTGCATATGAAATCCATCCATGTGAAGAAAAATGAGGATGGTAAGATGCTGATAAAGATGTTAATAAAGGGATCTTGCAAGCTGCCACACCAATATTAGTTGGTCAGGTAGCATCAAGTAAATTGATAAAACCCATCTAGGTATGCATTCAATTTCTTATGATGCATAAATGCTTAAGGGAATTAAGGTAAGAATTCCCTCAGTGAAATTTTAATATTGGAATTGGTGTGTAAAGGTAGAGGGACTTGAATATACAAATCTTATTGATGATTGAATACATTTATGTCAAATTTAATTGCATATTATGTTATATTGGTTATGAGATCATAACCAAGTCAAGTCAAAGGACATACCCATGCTAT
>ML823137.1:52432-71903 GCA_009831015.1 Picea engelmannii
TTCTGCAATTCTTCAATTCTTGGAGTACTCTGATCCTATAGATAATATTACTCAATGTATTCTCTGAAACTCCTCCAATTTTCAGTCCTTGAATCCTCCCCAAAAAGAGGTTATAGAAAGAATGGTAGACTTTATTCAATTATGGTCTATTCAGGAGAGTGAACTTGTACAGAATGCTTCGCGCTCAATAATTAACATCCGATTCTGAAACTCTCACACAAGAAACTACAGTCCGTACTCTTTCCAAGGAAAATTTTCCCACTTCATTTGGATTCTCAATTTATGAGTTATGACTTTTTAACCTAGAACACCTGTTTATTGACTAGCTTCAAGACTAGTCACAAACCCTATCTTCCACAGAGTGTATCTCCATAATTATAGCACATCAAGAGTTGAAATTTTTACCAGAGGTACCTTGATATGTCTTCTCAATACCATAGATATTTCACCATCTGAAGCGTTCTACAAAACAAGTTATAGCAAAAATGGTAAGATGACCTAAAAATAACATACCTTAGAACACATCACCAAAAGATTTCATCCTCCCTTGAAATCTGGCCTTCTTTTCTTCTTATTTCCTCTAAAATTCAACTTGTATCAAATGAATGTATAATGATGTTTATTTATACCATTTATGTCACTTCCTTTTAACATTAGGGCAGACCTGACACTTTCTTATTTTGTAATTCTTTTCTTTAATTATCTTCAGGGCCTACATGTACTTCCTTCTTCAATTCACTTTGTCATCTTCAAAAAATCATTTCTCCTCAACCATGAGGATCCACGTGATGTGTCACATACCACTGGAAACAACATGATGTATAATATCCATCCATGGGTTTTGTATCGGCATGTGCATTTTCCTTCATGTCCAAATACCTTCATCAATCTTGCGGTCCAAAACCCATGACTAGGGTTGACATCAATGACAACAACCAATCTTCCAACATGATTTTCCTAGATTCATAACAAATGACATGCCCATTTTGGATAAGGACTCCACCAAATCCTTCTTTACATCCATCTATGCACACAAACAAATACTCATTCAGGTCTGCAACATTTAAAATAGGTGCACCGATTAACAATTCTTTCAAGTGTTGAATATTATCTTCACACTAATTGTCACCTATTCAAATTATATTCATTTCTTTTGTAGTGAAGTAATTGGGTATGAAATATTGGAGAAACCTTTTGTTGGAACAATATTGAAAATTTCTAAACTTAGTGTCTTTCGCCAAAATTTAGGTTAGTTGCACTAGTTAGTTTTAGAACCTTGTCACCTGGAGTAAGCTTGTATAACCATTAATTCATTACGCCACCCAGAGCATACCTTTCTGCTGCAGTAAAAACTCTAAACCTATCACCATTTTTGTCGAGTTTCTCTACTGTCAAAATCTCAAAACCTTGTGTCACAATTGGCCAAAATCTCAAAGCTTTGAAGTTTTCGAAGGTCTCCTATTGGTCTTAGTTTGCAATTCTTTGATTATCAAAATAAGCCTTAAAGTGTCAAATTACAAAAAAAAAAAAAACTATAAGTTTTGTTTTATATATTATTTTAAAATTATTTTATATAATTTTAAATTAATATTTTATTTAACTTTAAAGTTGATTTAGCCAAACCCTTTGCACCTATTCTCTTTTATAAAAATCGTTGGGTCCACTACCCTTCATGTCCCAATCTCCCAACTATCCACTGAAAGCCATACACATACCAAGTCACAAGACAACTCATACAAAACTCCAAGGAGAGAATTCACGAGGAGGCCCGAAAGAGTGCAATACGTGCCAAGAAAATCGCAAGAAGGGTCATACATAAGCGCCATGTTCCTTTTCAGGATTTTGACCGTCAGAAAAATGATAATAAGCCAATCCTCTTTTCCCCAAAGTTTTAAGGCATGAAATCGGGGTTCCAACCTTACGCATAAAACATCGATGGGTTAAACGTTCTAGTTGTAAAATGAAAATGCCCTCTGTTAAAAAATAAAAAAACTGCCCTGGTAAAATTCAATTTTCTCAGCCATGGAGAGGCTATTTTACATGCTCAAATAGTTGATTGACATATAGAAGTCATAATATTTCTAATGGTACCTTCAAATCTACATTTGGAGCTTGGGAAGGCATCCAAAAGTTCCCCGCAAGACGGTGCTACATTTTTGTGCAGAGATGGCCCAGAAATGTCGGAGCGTGCCCAGATTTTAGTTAAACACTACCAGTTCATTCCTCACGACTCTTAGTCGGTTTTGGGGTCGTTTCTCATCTGTTACACATTGGAGGCTTAGGTGTTTCCTTATTGTAAATGCTCATTATTGAAAATCAACCACTAAACCCTAATTTTAGGGATTTAGTTATACTTTTCCTATTTCTGGTTTCGAATCATGAGACACCTGTTCCTTTCTGGAGGAATTTCTTTTGTAATTCGAATCATTTCTCAGTAATTCAAGAAGGGGGAAGAAGACTTATATATTGTATATTTCTTTGATGAGAAGGGGGGGGAGATAGCCTATGAGCCTTTTGGGGGTTGGGTTTGTAATGCCATTTCTTTCAACAAATATAGAACAGAATGTCAAGAGATTATATACCTCCTCGTTGTGTAATTATGTCTTTTGTTGTATTGTTTTCTCAGGTTTACATTCATTCGTTCTTCTTTATTTTACATATTCATCTTTTAATGACTCTAATTCAGTAATACCTTTGTATAGTCATTTATTAGGCAGCTTGTTAGGTTCAGATTTTCCTCTGTTTATGCTATGAGCAAAACAAGACCTGTAGCTTGATTGTTTCTACCTAGATTACAAGTTATATATATGCATGTTTGTCTTTCGAAGTTATTTGTCATTCCTCTGTTGAAATAAATATTAGACTTATCGGAATCAGATACCTAACTCTTTGTTTTAGTCTCTTTCATTCCCTATCTTCTATCCATCTTCCTTATTTTAATTAAATTAGGAAAACAAGGTCATGCCTCTTCATTTCTGATTTATAAATGATTGAAAGGCATGTTTCAGACCTAATTCTAAAAGCCTCATATGACTGATCAATCAACAAATTATTATTTCATTCAAAATGTGTTAAGGCTTGGCTCTATTACAACCTAGAAACAACTCTTGTGATAACATTTTTTGTCGTCGTTGTCGGGGACGAAGGAATGAAGTTATCTTCCCTGGGATACGACAAAAAGTTTAGTCCTATTCCTTGATGGTGAACAAGATGTATGCATTCAATTGGTTGTTATCATTCACCTAGAGACTCCTTGGTTCAAAGACTCTACATGATTCATTGGTGACTCCACTATTCTCAAAATGTCGAATTCATTTGTTTCTCGAATTGCTGCGAGGTTTGCTCCTCTGGACTTTACAAATGTTTATGGTTTTCCAAACACTTTTCCACACATTAAAATTTGGGAAGATTTCTTTCCTAAATTTGGAGGATATGTGGATGACAATCTTGCTCAACACTTGTTCGAATTCCACAAGATCATGGATGAATTAAATGTACATCATGAAAATGTCCTCATGAAGTTGTTTATGTTTTCATTGGAAAGAGATGCTAGACTCTGGTTAAATCTTTACCCCATTCCAGTATTCCTTCATTGAAATATTTTCACACACTTTTTCATCAACATTGTAAGAGGATCTGTTCAGCTGAAATCCTTTTTGAAGATTGTTGCAATATAAAATTCATAAGACAAAAAGATCAAACAAATCCTCTTGAAGAGGAGGAAGGAATAACAAAAATTTCTCAAGTCGATGAAGATAATCAGTATGAAGAAGAGTTGGCTGATAAAGAAGCAGAATATGATAGCTCTTGTGATCATATTCAAGAAGAAGATCAAACCAAACTCCATGAATATGAAGCAAAAATGTCAGAAGGCCTTCAAACTGATCACAATCAGATTTGTTGCAGCGATGACGAGGAAAACACTTTTTCAGATGAAGAGCTAGATTCAAGCTCATTCATATATAACTCTCTTTTAATTCTGTTGTTCAAGAGAAATACGTTCATAACGAGTTTTTTAATATTAATGATGTTGAAAATGGTTTAATTGTACAACATGATGATGAAATTGTTGGTTTAAATATTCATGAAGACCAACAACTTATGGAAGGTCATATTCAATCACTGATTGTTGATATAGAACATAGTCATTTTGCTATGGCAGAACCCCTTACTTATCAATTTCATGATCAAGTAAAGGCCCTGAAATATGACGAATTGTATGGCACCAAAAATCCGTTTAATGAAGAGTTTCAGGAGGATTGTAATCATCCAAATGTAATAGATATTTCAGGTATGATCACGGTTGTAAATCCCCATGAAAATTAGTACATGGATATTCCACCACCTTTGCTAGATCCTCACAAAACAGAAATTTCTGAAAGTCAATGTTCTGGAATGTGCTATGAGAAACCTGTTTATGATGAATATCCAGAAGAGAAAGAATAGTTGATTTCTTTTTCATCGCACAGAAAAATTTACGACAACCCTTCTTTGTTTGATGAATATGATGAAAGTGTTTATGAAGATGATGAGCAGCAAGAAACTTTGGTTCAACAGGAAAGAAACCAACAACATTATGAAGGAGATCAGCCTATGTATGACATTTATCAAGAAGATCTTTGGACAACAGATGAAGGAAATAAGCAGGGGTTACTGAAACAATTGATCTCTCCTCCTTGTTTAGCAACTATTGAGAAACAGAACAGTAAGTCTCAATGCGACCTTTTTGCATCAGTGGAAGAAATAATCAGTAGTGTACAAAGTGCGCAAAATCATTTCAGACAACTTGCCCAACAGGAGGAAGTATGGATTAATTGTGAAAGTGGTATATCTCTTCCCTTCTACGATCTGGTAGCAGTTTATATGGAGTCAAAATGGGGGACTAAATTTTTCATTTCCAAATTCTTGAAGTCTGAATTTCAAAATTGTAAGTACCTACTCCCAGGGCATGTTTTGAAATTTGCAGTTTCTCCTGTCATTTTTGCGCTCAAAGATGGAAGCATAATTAAGTTTGTTAGTCGTATACTTGCTTGGTTGATTTGGAAATTTTCCTATACTTGAACAAAGCAGTGATATCAGTTAGAGTAGGTGATGTATATAAATAAGATTGACTTTGAGCATTAGATTACAATGATGGTTTTCAGTATGTTTCCAGTTCATTTTGCAATCCAGTATGGTTTTGTTTTAAAGCATTACGACTCCATAGCCCAATGAATGCATAAGCGGTTTTTTGTTTCGGAAAGGAGCAAGTAAAGTGACAAGGTTTAGAGTTTGATAAGGATGATTTTAGGTTGCCCAATGAATAAAGGCACGTGTTCTATTTTTCTTGGCACTTTACAGGAAAGCACCATCCCTAGATGGAGCCTATGTTGGAACAATATTGAAAATTTCTAAACTTAGTGTCTTTTGCCAAAATTTAGGTCAGTTGCACCAGTTAGTTTTAGAACCTTGTCACCTGATGTAAGCTTGTATAACCGTTAAGTCATTGCACCACCCGACGCATACCTTTCCATTGTATTAAAACCTCTAAACCTATCTCCATTTTCGTTGAGTTTCTCTATCGTCAAAATCTCAAAACCTTGCGTCACAATTGGCCAAAATCTCAAAGCTTTGAAGTTTCTGAAGGTCTCCTATTGGTCTTAGTTCGCAATTCTTTGATTATCGAAATAAGCCTTAAAGTGTCAAATTACAAAAAAAACCAAACTATAAGTTTTGGTTTTTATATTATTTTAAAATTATTTTATATAATTTTAAATTAATATTTTATTTGACTTTAAAGTTGATTTAGCCAAACCCTTTGCACCTATTCTCTTTTATAAAAATCATTGGGTCCACTACCCTTCACCTCCCAATATCCCAACTATCCACTGAAATCCATATGCATACCAAGTCACAAGCCAACTCATACAAAACTCCAAGGAGAGAATTCATGAGGAGGCCCGAAAGAGTGCAATCCGTGCCAAGAAAATCGCAAGAAGGGTCATACATAAGCGCCACGTTCCTTTTCGATATTTTGACCGTCAGAAGAATGATAATAAGCCACTCCTCTTTTCCCCAAATCCCGAAGGCTCGAAATCGGGGTTCCATCCTTATGCATAAAACGCCGATGGGTTAAACATTCCAGCTATAAAATGAAAACACCCTCTGTTATAAAACAAAAAAGATGCACTGGTAAAACTCAATTTTCTCAGCTGTGGAGAGGTTGTTTTACATGCTCAAATAGTTGATTGGCATCTACAAGTCATAAGATTTCCAATGGTACCTTCAGATCTGCATCTGGAGCTTGGGAAGGCAGCCAAAATTCCCCCACAAGAAGGTGCTACGTTTTTGTGCAGACATGGCCCAAAAATGTAGGAACGTGCCCAGATTTCAGTGAAACACTGCCATCTTGTTTCTCATGACTCTTAGTCGTTTTTGGGGTCATTTCTCATCTGTTACATGTTGTAGGATTAGAATTTTCCTTATTTTAAATGATCATTATCGAAAATCAACCACTAACCCCTAATTTTAGGGATTTAGTTATACTTTTACTATTTCTGGTTTCAAATCATGAGACACATGTTCCTTTCTGGAGGAATTTCTTTTGTAATTCGAATCATTTCTCAATAATTCGAGAAGGGGGAAGAAGAATTATATATTGTATATCTCTTTGATGAGAAGGGGGTGGAGACATCCCGGGAGCCTTTTGGGGGAAGAGTTTGTAATGCCATTTCTTTCAGCAAATATAGAACAGAATGTCAAGAGATTCTATACCTCGTCACCGTGTAATTATGTCTTTTCTTGTATTTTTTTCTCAGGTTTACATTCTTCATTCTTCCTTATTTTACATATTCATCTCATAATGAATCTAATTTAGTAATACCTCTGCTATAGTCATTTATTGGGCAGCCTGTTAGGTTCATCTTTTCCTCTATTTATGTTGTGAGCAAAACAAGACCTGTAGCTTGATTGTTTCTACCTAGATTACAAGTTATATATATGCATGTTTGTCTTTCGAAGTTATTTGTCATTCCTCTGTTGAAATAAATATTAGACTTATCGGAATCAGATACCTAACTCTTTGTTTTAGTCTCTTTCATTCCCTATCTTCAATCCATGTTCCTTATTTTAATTAAATTAGGAAAACGAGGTCATGACTCTTCATTTTTTATTTATAAATGATTGAAAGGCCTGTTTCAGACCTAATTCTAAAAGCCTCATATGACTGATCAATCAAAAAATTATTATTTCATTCAAAATGTGTTAAGTCTTAGCTCTATTACAGCCTAGAACCAACTCTTGCGACAACACCTTTAATGGATCTCATGTAGTAACTAGATACACCCATAAATGATCTCACTTCTGAAATTATATTTGTTCTAGGCCATTGTTTGATTGCCTCAATATTCTCGAAATCCATTTTTATACCCTCCTTTAAGAAAATGTGGCCCAGATAATGGATTTTCCTTTTAGATAAAGTGCACTTGTTCAACTTGGCATACAATTGGCTCTCTCTCAATACTTGTAGTACCATCCTCAAACGATGCTCATGGTCCTCCTCTATATTTGATTAGATAACAATATCATCCAAGAATACAATAACAAATTTGTCTAGGTAATATATGAACCCTCCATTCATGAGACATATTAAAGTAGGCAGTGTGTTTGTCAACTCAAATGGTACCACCAAAAACTCATAATGTCCATACCTTATTCAAAAGGATGTCTTGATGGTATCTTATTCTTTAATTCTCACTTGATGATAACCTAACCTGACATCAATATTGGAAAATATCCTTGCTCCTTTCAACTGATCAAAAATATCATCAATCTTTGTAAAATGATTCTTTTTCTTTACTATAACCTTATTCATATGTCTAAATTCAATACACAACCTCATAGTTTCATCATTTTTCTTCTCAAAAGTCATTGGAGCACACCAAGGTGAAATACTTGGGCATATGTACCCATTCTTCAACCACTCTGTTGGATGCATTTGCAATTGTTTCATATCTAGCATGCTCATTCTAAAGGGATTTTTGGACGTTGGGGTAGCTCCAAGAATCAAGTCAATAGACAGATCAATGTCTCTCTTTGGTGGAAATCCTAGAAATTCCTTAAACACGTCTTCATACTCTTTCAAAATTGAATATTCTTCAAGGTTTGGCACCTCATCCTTGGATATCTTTTCCATATGTGTTACATATATCTTACACCCTTTTATAAATCTTCTAAGTTGCAATGATGGAATCTCTTTGACAGATATAGGTCTCGGAATACATTGAATTGTCCTTAAATTCCCTTCCTCATCAAGGCATGTGAAATACTTGTTGTATAAATCTAGGATGGCATAATGCTTGTCCAACCAATCCATACCAATGAAGAAATCATAAAACCCAAGGATTATGATATTAAAATATTGCTTAGTGTTGACTACATTCATGTTCAATAGGTAGTCCCTGACAAGATCATTGATTCTTCTCTTGGTTACAGTGGCTAGATGTGTTGGAGTTACTTCGCACACACCTAGGATTTATTTTTCCTAAGGTTTTTCCTTTTTTATTAGTCATAATTAGTCATTATCTAGTCTCCTATATTTTAGGAAAGAATATTCCACCTGGAGAATATTCTCTTTCAGTTGACACTTCAGTTTGACTAGTTGAGTTGAGTTTAGATGTTGCATTGGTTTTGTCACCATGCAACAATGGGATCATCACCATGCTAATTCGAACTTGCCTTGGTATCATCACCAGAATGGCGCATTACCCTTTATTACCTGATTTAACTCCTCACTACTCTCTGTTCAGTCAATTAACTAAAGACTTGTTGACTAGTTAACTCAACTAGGTGGCAGTTCACTCCCGTAATTTCCTGAGAGACTATACTAGGTGGAAGTTCACTCCCGTAACTATTGGTGTGTGTCCAAATCACTCTATACCACCACTATGGTGCATTGGTTCTCCTCCAGTGCACACTCATTGAGTTATACAGAGTATATCATGTGTAAATTATTCATTATTCACAATGGTTAATGAGAATTCTTTCATTCTTTCTCTCCTTCTTGTTCTTTCTCCAATTATCTCTTCAAATGTGTGTATTGTTGTTTACCTAGATCTATTATGTGTAGGTTTAACTAATTTACATGGTATCAGAGCTGACGGAATGCCAAGAAAAAGATACACTAAAAGTTTTGCAGGTACAAAAGATTGAAGACAACGGAAATATGGATTTCCAAAAAGAAATCATTCTTACACCTTACAACTATTTTGCATGGAAAGAGAAAATATCCATACATATCCAAACCAGAGGGTTGTACAGGTTAACCTTGAATACAAATACAAAACCGACATCATCCATAGAAAATTCTAATTAATTAAATCGAATGGATGAGGCACTCAGAACAATTTGCAATCTTATTTCTCCCGATCTCCTTTTTCACATATCTTCCTATAAGACTCCCAATGAAACCTGGACCACCATGGAAGGGATCTTTGGAAAATAGGATGAGATGAGGGGACACATGCTGGAGGTGGAGCTGCTCACATTGGATCCAAAAATCTTTGATAATATCCAAGATTTCTTTACAAAATTCAAGTATTTACTGCCACAACTCAAATATTGCAAGGTTGATAAATCAAAGGAGGAGAAATAAATGGTTCTCACCATTCTCTCCAAGCTTGGTCCTGAATTATCTGTATTTGTATCCACATTCCATATTATCATATTCACCTATGGAGCCACCTGTAAGATTCCTTCTCTTGAGGACATTATCAAATCCCTGACACAAGAGCAAACCAAGCTCATCAACATGGGCACAATCAAAGGCCCAAGGGCGCATGCACTCACTATGCATGATGGCATCCACAAATATCATAAATATAAATATAAAGATAAATGGAAATCTCATGAACATATAAAGAAGGAAGGGTACACAAAACCCTTCACCGATGCCTTCGGATCCAAAGAGAAAAAGGGAAGAAAAGGGGAGAAATGCTCGTACTGTCACAAAGGATTCCATCCAAAATCCGCATGCATGCAAAAAAAAAATATCTGATGTCTCAAATACTTCAGCAAAACAACCTTGGATATCACATCCCTAAGGGTGCCAAGAAGAAGAAGCCATAAGATCCGAATTCCAAGAAAGGAAATTCTAGCCATGCCTTGATTGCCATCAACTCCTCTCTCGATGCTTGGATCATAGATTCAGGAGCATCACATCACATGGATTCCTGAAAAGAAGTATATTCTTCTTTGGATGCATGCAAAGGTCCTCCTATTCTGATGGGGGACAACTCTTCTATCGAAGTCACCAGCAAAGGAAGGATTGAACTCACCAACAGAAGCTTCGAGAATGTGTTGCATGTTCCCAAACTTTTTGTCAACCTTCTCTCCGTGTATCAGATGACGAATTCTGGCACCATAAAGAAATTCATATTCACACCAAATTTCGTGGACATCTACAACATGAAAACCAACTCCATGGTTGCTACCGGTGGAGTAAATCATCAGTCTAGATTGTATACATTTTCTGAATTCATTGAACCTAAGTTTTCTTTAATGCTTACACATGCTAATGAAAGTAGAAGGATATGGCACGAAAGGTTTGGACATTTGAATTTCAAATACATGCAACAACTTAGCAAGAAAATATTGGTTGATGGTCTACCAGACATCCATTTCTCCAAGGGAGTGTGTGAGGGATGTGTTCTTGGCAAACACCCTCAAGAGAAATTCGACAAGGGAAAGTCTCAGAGATCCTATGCACCTTTAGATCTGATTCATAGTGACCTTATGGGTCCTTTTCCTCATCCATCCATCAACAAAGTGAGTTTTGTTCTCATTTTTATTGATGATTTCTCACATTTTACATGGATCTATTTTCTCAAGCAAAAATCCGAGGTCTTTCAACACCTCAAATATTTCAAATCCCTGGTTGAGACACAGTCTAGAAATAAGATCAAATTCCTCTGAATGGATAACGCGGGAGAGTATGTAAATCATGAGATCCATAATATTTTCCATGAGGAAGGGATTCAGTTGCAGCATACAATTCCCTATACTCCGCATCAAAACGGAGTTGTTGAGCAAAAAAACAAATCTTTAAAGGAGATGGCATGTTGCATGCAAAGTCACTACCACAGAGACTATGGGCTGAAGAACTTAATTGTGAAACATACATCCAAAACATATCTCCCCATAGATTTGTCAAGGATAATACCCCCTGCGAGGCTTGGAGCGGCCTCAAACTAAAAGTGACCCACTTTTTCATTTTGTGTTCACGTGCATAGGCCTAGATTCCCTCTGAAAAGAGGAAGGCACTTGATCCATAGAGAATTGAGTGCATTTTTTGTTGGATACCCCGATGGTATGAAGGGATATAGGATTATTTATCTTTCCTCGG
Organism: Picea engelmannii; assembly: GCA_009831015.1. Taxonomy (NCBI): domain Eukaryota; kingdom Viridiplantae; phylum Streptophyta; class Pinopsida; order Pinales; family Pinaceae; genus Picea; species Picea engelmannii. The sequence continues at coordinate 63,813 of ML823137.1, forward strand.
ACCAACTCATCATTGAGCATAGTGTCCAAATCAAGGAAAGTGTCTCGCATGCACCTTAACATCCACATGCAAACACCTTCATTCTTCCACCTGTCTGAGATGATGAGCATGCACATGCTGACTCTTCTTCAGATGAGAGTTCTGATTTAGAGGAATCAAATGATTCAGATTTAGAGTCAATACAATCAGATTCAGAGTCAGAGCATCCAGATGCAATTGCAGAGCCAAAGCAGAGGCCCAAGTGGTCACAGACTACTCTTCAAGATGCAGGGGATCTCGTTGGTGATCCAACCGATACTAGGAGGACTCAATCTAATTTTGAGGAGCCTCTTGTTTCACTCACTTCCACTAAACCATTGGACTCTAGGCATATTTTATTGGTTCATTCTTTAGATCCATAGTCTTATGGTGAGGCTGTTGGAAATCCCTTTTTGGAATCTTCCATGCAAGAGGAGTACAACTCCCTCGATGAGAAACAGACTTGGGATCTGGTTCCCCTTCCTTATGGGAGGAAACTTGTCAGATGCATATGGGTCTATAGGACCAAGAGAACAGCAGATGGACAGATCAGTAGATACAAATCCAAGCTTGTTGCCAAAGGCTTTCAGCAGGTTCATGGTATTGACTATGATGAGACCTTCGCTCCAGTAGCGAAGATGGATTCCATACGATTGGCACTTGCCATTACAACAACCAAAGGATGGGAAGTCTGTTAGATGGACGTGAAGAATGCATTTATTCAGGACGATATGTATGAGGAGATATGTATGGAGCAACCCTAGGGATTTATGTAGGACTCATATTTGGTTTGTCAACTAAAGAAGTCCCTTTATGGCCTCAAGAAGGCTCTGAGGGCATGGTATGCCAAGATGGACTCCTACATGTTGTCAAAGAACTTTGTATGTTGTAAATTAGACCTGAATGTCTACATGCTCAAGACGGCTAATTCACTTCTACTTTTAGTTATGTACGTTATGATTTGTTGATCACCGATTGCTCGACTTCAATGATTGTTGTAGTCAAGAGGATTCTACATGACAAGTTTTTGATGAAAGACATGGGTCCACTACACTTCTTCCTTGGACTCGAGATCAGTCAGGATGCATCAGGGATCAAAATGTCTCAGGCCAAGTATGCATGAGATATCCTTGAGAGATTTCACATGACAAAATGCAAGTCTTCTTAGACTCCTTTCCTATCAGGATTCAAACTTGAGGATGGCAGGGAAACTCCACTGGTTGACAACACACTATACAAACAACTAGTGGGGAGCTTGTTTTATCTCACACACTCCAGACCAGACCTCTCCTATGTAGTTGGCACAGTTTCCAGGTTCATGCAGGAGCCACATGAGCTACATTGGAAGGATGAAAAGAATATCCTTCGATACGTAGAGGTAACCATCACCTTTGGGATTCATTATGCAGCAGACTCTACAATAGATCTCATCAAGTTTACTGATTTCGATTGGGCTGGCGATAGCACTGATTGGAAGTCCACATCTGGTTACTCACTTAGTCTTGGTTCTAGGCCTATTTGTTGGTCAAGCAAGAAACAAGTTGTCATTTCTCTATCTTCAGATGAGGCAAAGTACAAAGGGGTATTTAACATAACCATTCAGGATATGTGGCTACAACATTTTCTCACTGAGTTGGGAATTTAGTTTTATCAGTCGATCATCATCTGGTGTGAAAACCAGAGCACTCTAAAGTTCTATACAGATCTAATTCAGAGGCAGCGGTTGAAGCACATCGAGATCCACATGCACTACATATGGGACTTAGTACATATGTCCTTCATAAGAAAAAATGACAGACATCTTCACCAAGACCTTCACTGAGTAGAAGTTCCATTCTCTGCAAAGTCATCTTGGAGTGAAGGACAAAATCTCCTAGCAACTGTATTTCTTATCTTTACATTCATTGTAACTTTAGGGGGGGTTCCCATGAGGTTTTCCCTCTTTCCTCACTTTATTTCAGTGTATCTTTTGTATTTGGGAACCTAACATGGCCTCGTTGTCGAGACCCATTCTTTATTTTCACCATAGTGATGTTCAAGGGGGGTGTTGGAGTTACTTCACACACACCTTAGATTTCTTTCTCCTAAGGTTTTTCCTTGTTTATTAGTCATAATTAGTCATTATCCAATCTCCTATATTTTAGGAGAGAATATTCTCTTTCAGTTGACACTTTAGTTTGACTAGTTTAGTTGAGTTGAGTTTAGATGTTGCATTGTTTTTGTCACCATTCAACATTGGGATCATCACCATGCTAATTTGACCTTTCCTTGGTATCATCACCAGAATGCTGAATAACCCTTGATTCCATGAGTTAACTCCTCACTACTCTATATTCAGTCAGTTAACTGAAGACTAGTTGACTAGTTAACTCAACTAGGTGGTAGTTCACTCTTGTAACTACCTGAGAGACTAGACTAGGTGGCAGTTCACTCCCGTAACTGTTGGGGTGTGTCCAGATCACTCTAGACCACCACTATGGTGCATTGGTTCTCCTCCAATGCACACTCATTAAGTTATACATAGTATATAATGTGTAAATTATTCATTATTCACAACGGTTAATGAGAATTCTTTCATTCTTTCTCTCCTTCTTCTTCTTTCTCCAATTCTCTCTGCAAATGTGTATTATTGTTTAGCTAGATCTATTCTATTTAGGTTCAACACAATTACAAGATGAACCAACCAAGACTTTCCATGATTACATCTATTCAGTTTAAATATTTCAACTAGATTATGATATATATATATATATATATATATATATATATATATATATATGATTAGCTCGAGAACCAATCAAAATAGCTATGGGTTGATTATTAATATTACCATCCACTTCGATCATGTGGGATTTTTTTATTAAGGTTGGTTTTCATTGATGTCAAACCCTTGAAGAAAGCCCTGTAGCACAAAGGTTTGGGCAATGGACCCAAGATTGTTTGATGTAAATATGACTCAGTATTGTTTTGTCATGGTTGATAAGAAGTAAATATGGATATCTAATATGAATATATATATGTGTCTGAGGTAACCAAGGATATCTAAGCCAAATTTCTGAGGGAAGGTGAAGAAAAGAAGGCCGAAATGCAAGGAAGGATAAATTCTTTTGATGGTGCTTTCTAAGGTATGTTACTTCCAGGTCATCTCACCATTTTTGCTATAAAAAAATTTTCTATAATGATTAAGACATTGAAATTGATATTCCATTGATAAAACATATCCAAGTATCTATGGTAAAAAATTCAACTTCTGGGTCGTTGTATTTTGGGAGTTACACTATGTGGAAATAGGGTTTGTGGCTAGTCCTTAAACTAGTCAAAAACAGGTGTTTCAGGTAAAAACATCACAACTTCTTCATAACAGATCCAAATTTAGTGAGACAAAATGTGTTGGTTAGGGTATAGTCATTAGTATTTTGTGTAACATTTTTATATCAATTCAACAAACATTCTATGCGGGGCACGCTCTAGAAGTTTGCTCTCTAGAATAATCCAGAATTCAACAAGGTATGTCATTTTTTCTAGAACTCCTTTTCTGAGAGGTTACAAGTAGTGAAACATGGAGGAATTGCATAAAACACATTGAAAAACACTATGTATCAGTTTCATATCTTTATACATTACATGTACAATGTTATGATTACTTCAAGTTAGGGTTGTTGACTAGTCCAAAACTAGGCATGTGAGACTAAAGAAAAGTTTGATGAAAATGCTAGTCTCTTGTTGTTAAAGTTAAGGAAGGTTTGGAGAAATGCAATCATATACACCAGGTATATTACAGAGCTACAAATCATATTTGGATGATGAAATTGATGAGGGCTTTTGGTTGAGGTACATGTTGAGTACATGGTTGAGACAAGTAGTTGATGAGTTGGCACATACATGAGCTGTATAGTTGATGATGTTGGTACATATTGATGAGTATTTGAAACATGATTGATACATACTTGGTACATGGTTGTATGCACTTCTTTATGGTATAGTTTGATTACAGGTTGTTTGGTACAGGTTGGTGCATGGTTGATGCACTTTTTTATGGTATAGGTTGATTACAGGTTGAGGTACAGGTTGATGCATAGTTGATGCATGGCTCAGATTTATTGGCATGGGTTTACAACGGTATATATCATAGTGATAGTGTGAAAATGGTTCCATCATTCTACTTCTACTTCAGGGCGGTTGGACATGGAAAGGACAGGTGGTTGTAGCCACCTTCCGGTTGTAGCTGAAGAACATAGGGGGTTGTAGCCTCCTTCTGGTTGTAGCCAGAGAATTGAGGAGTTGGAACTTCCTTCAGGTTGTAGCCTGAGAAAATAGGGGGTTGGAGCCTCCTTCCAGTTGTAGCTAGAAAACAAAGGAAGTTGGTGCTTCCAATGAATGTAATTCTTCAAGACATATAAGAAAAATCTTTCTGTGGTTTTCTTCCAATTTGGGTTTCCACGTAAAACACTGGTGTATTGTGTATGTGTATGAATGTTCATTTGTTCATTGTTTATTTACTCTCCAATTATTGGATGATAATTCTTAATTGATATAACACTTGGATTATATGGTTAAAAAGGATTAAATTTCTCTATTATTGATTCACCCCCCCTCTCAGTAATCCAATAGGATTGATAGTCTAATTGTCTATTTTCTAAAGATGCATAAATTCTTACCATTCTTTGTCCCGTGTCCTCCAATATATTATCTTATTGGATGTTATGTACATTATTCATCCTATCTCCTTTATGAGGACAATATTTATACATATGGTCTCCCTCACACCCGCAACACTTTATTGTTGGAAGATTGGTTGTTGTCATTGATTTCAACCCTAGTCATTCGTTGTAGTCATTGATGTCAACCCTAGCCATTGGATTTTGGACCCCACAATTGATCGAAGTAGATATACATGAAGGAAATTACACATGCAGACACGACACCCATGGAATAGTATAATTCATTCTTCTTCTAGTGGCATGTGGCACGTCACATGGATCCTCACGATTAAGGAGAAATGAATTTTTGAAGATGACAATTTGATTTGAAGCAGAAACTACATGTTGGCCCTAATGTTAAAATAAAGTGACATAAAGGGTACATATGCATATCATTATACATTCATTTTATACACACACAAGTTTTTTAATGAACAAGGATATATAAGTCGAATTTCGGAAATATGAAGTAAAGAAGGTTGAATTTCAAGGGAGGATGAAGTCTTTTGGTGATGTGTTCTAAGGTATGTTATTTACAGGTCATCTTACCATTTTTGCTATAAATTTGTTTCTGGAATGATTTAGATGGTGAAATTCGGAGGCTATTGAGAATCCATATCTAGGTACTTGTGGTAAAAATTCCATCTCTTTATTCGCTACACTTTTGGAGATACAATCTGTGGAAGATAGGGTTTTTGACTAGTCATGAAGCTAGTCATAAACATGTGTTTCGGGTAAAACAATCCTAATGTCTTCATAGAGAATCCAAATGAAGTTAGACCAATTGAATTGGAAATAGTACAAGATGTAGTTTCTTATGTACGAATTTCAGAATCTTCTGTTAAATATTGAGCGCGGGGAATTCTGTACAAGTTCACTCTCTTGAATAAACCAGAATTGAATAAGGTCTATCATTTTCTTTATAACTCCTTTTCTGGGAGGATTCAAGGAGTAAAACTTCGAAGAGTTTCAGACAATACATTGAGTAATATTATATATAGGATCAAAGCATTCCAAGAAGTGAAGAATTTCATAATTTGAATAAGTCTCAAGAAGCATTATCAGGTTCTATGTGATGGTTGGTTGATGGTGATAATTTAATGTAAAGTTTTATTATCTCTCATATATTATTGGGTGGAAGGAAGGGGGAAGGATGGAGAGGTCAACCCTTTCTTTATATTGGAGAATTTTATCATCCTTTTGGAGTTTTATCCCTCCCTTTATATTTGGAAGATGTAGCTTCCCTTGGAATTCATTACTTCCCTTGAACAAAAACTATTGATTATTTCTCATATATTGTACATGGTGTATTGTGGTATATTGGTGTAACGCTTCTACTATTGTTCATTTCTCATTGGATAAATTGAATATATAATCTTGTTGAAGTATAAGTTGAATTTTTTTTTAAATTGTACTTGATACTAATTCACCCCCCTCTCAGTATCAACAATTGGTATCAGAGTGGGTTACCTTCAGTACAGTTTAACCACTAGAAGGAAGATCCTAAGCAAAAAATGGAAGACAACATTCCAAATGGGATTCCTCCATTTTATGGAAGAAATTTTGAATACTGGAGTAATAGAATGGAAAATTACTTGAAATCTCTTGGGGCATATGTTTGGTTCTCGGTTTCTTTAGGATACAATACTTTGAAGAAACCAAATACTGCAACTCAGAAGGAAGCAAGAAGGAACAACAAATTAGCAATAGATATCATCCTAGATGGATTGACAAATTCATTAAAATCAAATGTGGGATATTGTGCATCAGAAAAAGAGTTTTGGGACAAGCTACAAGACCTTTTATGCAAGGGAAGAAGCAAAAGAAGAAGAAGAAGTTGAAGAAAATTACAACATCTCAGATTTCAAGGAAGCAAATAGAGGTGATTTATTTTTCTTTAATTGTGAAGGAGTAGGACATGTTGAATTTGAATGTCCTTATCCAAGGATTGAAAGGGATGATACTGAAGAATAAAAGTCCAATGAAGAAGAAGAAAATCATGAAGCAAAAATGATTCAACAAGAAGATGAGAATCTTAAAAAATTGAAGCATGTTGAGATTGAAAATAGCAAGCTCAAAAACACGCATAGAAAACTAAGAAGTGAATTGGGTAGTTGTGAAAAGACAATTGAAAGCTTCAAGAAACAATTAGAATACTTTGAGAAACTAAGAGAAGAAACCGTTTCCTTGAAAACTCTACTCGAAGAAACAAGAAGAATATGAGAAGTAAGGAATGTCCAAATGATGAAGAAAGAAGAAGATTGTGAGAAACTTGAACAATAAGTTGTCTCATTAAGGAAGAGCTTAAGAAACTCTCAAGTGCAAAAAGACGTAATACATCTTGGATGCATGGGTGAAAATTCATACAAAGAAGATGCAAATACCAACAAGAATATTGAAGAAATATCTACATAGACAGCTAATGAGAAGTGGGCCAGGATGCCAGAAAGAAGGAATGATTACAAAAGATATGAATATCCAAGAAGACCTCCTACCTTCAGGAATCAAAGAATATTCAATCAGTATGAAGGAAAATACAGAAAAGTAGATCATGAACCCAGATGGACTACATCACAAAGAAGGTCACTTACTCCCAGGTATCAAAATTTATTTCTTGGTCATTGTTATACTTGCAAAACTTTTGGACATAAGGCAATTAATTGCAGAATCAATGAAAGGAACAACTATGCAAGAAACATGAATGGTGTAAATAGAAGATATGGAAACAATCATGGATTTGTCAACATATGTTATAATTCATTTTCCCCATTGATGGACAAAAATATTGTATGCTACAAATGTAATTATCTTGGTCACAAAGCACGAGATTGCAAATATATGAATGAATATGCTCCTCTGCCAAATATCCCTATGTCAACCACATTATAGAGAAGGAAAGAGATTCCAAACAATGGAGATTGTCGAATAGCATTGACCACTAAAGAATGTAAAGAAGAATATGAATGGTACATAGATAGTGGATTTTCTTCACACATGACCGGGGATCAAGACAAATTCATCAGCGTGAAGAGAAAGGGTGGAAATGTTGCATTTGGAGATGACTCGTCTGCCAAAATACTTGGAAAAGGTGTAGTAGAGGTTGGAAGAAAAATTGTAAAAGCAAAGAATGTCCTATTGGTTGAAGACTTGAAGCATAATCTACTCAGTGTTAGTTAAAATGTGTGATCAGGGATATACTCTCATGTTGTACTCACAAAGATGAAAAATCAAATAAGAAGGTTCAAGAAGATTGGTTGCAACTGCAACAAGAAGACCAATTAAAATATACTTCCTAGATCCACGAAAAATCTCCAAGGAAGAAAGAGACCATAAAAATGAAGTGTTATTAAGTTATATACGTTCAGGTGGAGCA